>CAEGAF010035375.1:0-104188 GCA_903067075.1 Micropoecilia bifurca | reverse complement strand
GCAGAAATACAAAATACAGCAGATATAATCAGTAAATAAATGGTAAAAAGTACCATCAGTTCCTTCAAGAATGAAATAAGACCAAAACCGAAATTTTCTATTACACCATATTGCAATGTAATTTTTCCAGGTTAAAGTCAGTGTTCAATAATGACTTGATCAGGAGCTGTGTATCTGACAAGAGTTTCTATAAAACATGGTTTCACCATTTTTAAAATAATGACAAAATGATTGGAGTTTAAGATTTAAATGTTCTTTTGCAACTTGGATTAGCATTTAGCTCAGCTAGCATCACCAACACTGCAGTCTTTCAAGAATATGGATCCTTACCAACTGAGATTTCCAAATTTCTGCTAATGTTTCAAAAAACAACATGTTTCGTTACAGAATGAGCTTTGAAGCTCAAAAGAATAAACCACTGAAGACTTTTATCTGATTGATTGATCTATAAGTTCTTTGTACAGCTCCTTGGTTCTCCTGACTTCATTTTAAACATCTCAATGACACTAAAGAAAATAACTCAACTAACGACTTCTTAACTCGGTAACAGTGTCCACATGAAGTATTGTTGTTTTTCGGACTTAAGCCTGGTTTACACTATGATATTATTGGCTCTTGGGAGCAAAATCTTTCTTCGCAAATTTATTCAGTGGCTGTAGTGTAACAGACAGAGCAGTGATTTAGAGCTTCCATCACCAAAGAGTACTTTATATTCACAATATCTGGCGGGGACATAAAGTTTCTGAAAGAAAAAAAAAGTCATTCGGTGTGACTGAACACCTCAACTTCAGTCGTGAAGGCTTCCACTGCCGTCTGCTTCTCCTCCTTTGCAGTGTCTGCCTCTGCTAATCAGCACATTAGCGCCTGAAACTTTCTGTCTATTTAGGGTTGGACTCAAATGTCTCTCGAACCTTTCTGACAAAATTCCCCTACAGCTCAATCATGTGGTGAGTCAGGAGTTGATGTTAAGATTTTGTAATGTGGAGCACAGGCAGTGTGACATATTCAAGTCCTGCCCGGTGTGTGGTGGGCTGTAGCCCTTATGCACAGTCAAGAAAAACATAACATTTTAAAGTATTCGTTGGTTGGTGAGCCGTCAGGGCCAATTAAGCCCAACAACTGATTTGCCAGTGCCTCTGTGATGGAGGTTCCTCCACTGCAGGGATGGTTCTGTTCATTTGTCCCTCTGATTCTCTCACTGCTCTGAAGGCCCGTAGCTGTTTTATCACCTCTGTGACCACCTATCTCCTGATATGCTGTTAAACTTACTTATCGCCGCAGGATTGTAGGTTCCCTCAGCAGCCGGGCGTCGACCTGATGATCATGTTACCCAGTTTCTCCACTTCTCCTTTCTATAACGTCTTTCTTTTTTATCAGACTGTAGTTTGTTTGACTTTTTACACTTGCCTTCACCATTATTTTAAACACTTGATATCAGATATGCAGTCTTAGAATATCAGCTTTAATTGCATTTTTTTTTTAACTTTCTTACAAATGTATGCACGCTCTAACTTTTAATGTTGCTGACTGTAGTGTTTTTTTGTAGTTCCTGTGTTAGACAAGTATAATACAGGCTTTAACTTTGAAGTGAAAGTAAAAATGACATGTGATTTTAATTGAAACCATTTTTATGTTGCTTTTGAAACTCTAAACATGAGCAGCCAATTAGCGAAAGCCAGTATTTTATCTTTTTTCTCTCTCACTTTTCAACCACTTCAATCCTCTTTGTAACTTTGTCTTTTTGCATATCTTTTTTTAACAATCTTGTGAGTAAACTCTTTTGGTTTTTTAGGTTTTTTTCTAAAACTATTCAGCTGCAAACAAGATGAGAAGTGACTGGCTGAAATGTAATAAGCTACCTGTGTTAGCCTGGCCTTTTGTAGCTTGTAGAAACAACTGCTGGAGCCCATTGTTGTGTGTTTTTTTCCATTTCTCTACTAACTGCCCTCCTTTCCTCTCATGCTGCCTTGGACACAGAGAGAGGTAAACACATTCCTTCCTTTCATAAACAATCCCCCCTCTGTCATATCTGTTAGTTTTTATTGTTTAATTTCCTCTGTATCTCATTTTTTTCCTGATTTCCACTGTAGCTTTTGATATCCTGTATCGTCCTCCGCAAATACACAGATTGACCTCCCGCGTCCTTGTGTGGGGCTACAATCTTTTTTTTTTTTTTTTTATTGGATGTGCAGACACACAGGAATGCTTGAACGTGTGTGAGGATATTGGCTTAAAGAGACCATCGGCTCTGTGCGTTTTGAATTTTGAATCGCCACGCTTTAGACTGATCCACAATCGCCCTCAAATTTTTTTTCCAGGACATGATAAAAAATATTTATGCCTCATGAACTCGCTCACATTTGATTAGCGTGACTTGCATCTGTATTCGAATTGACTCAGGTAACCTTAAACAAAATGCAGCCTGTTATTTTCAGACGTTTGACCAAGATGCAGAGAACTTGTGATAGAACCTGAAAGAGTTTGTCTTTCAGTAGGAAAAATGGGCCTAAAAGAGGTGTGTGTGTGTGTGTGTGTGTGTGTGTGTGTGCGCGTGCGCGTGCGTGCGTGCGCGTGCGTGCGTGCCTGCCTGCCTGCGTCACAGCTCTCGCACCCAGACGTGTCGCTGTTAAACCGCAACTTGTCTTGTTTTTCAGGGACTTTGCATACGTGGCGCGGGACAAAAACACCAGGATCCTGAAATGTCATGTGTTCCGCTGTGACACGCCGGCCAAAGCCATCGCCACAAGCCTCCACGAGATCTGCTCCAGGGTGAGTCGGTCCAGCCGCAGGATGCTGCAAAATCAAAGTCCAGTTGAATAACGAGCCTCCTAAAGCCGAACGCCCAGTGCGCCCCACTATTAACACACTACAGGAAACCTCTGAAATGCCGAATTTAACACCACCTTCGTTCTGAGATGCGACTGCCTGCCAAATAATGTTGGCAAGATTTCAGTTTTACCTCATCATTATTATTTTACGTCATTTATATGTACTTGTTTTTTTGGGTTTTTTTTTCTTAAATCTTTGCTCAGGTTGTTTGGCATCCTTGTTGTTTCTTCTACCCAAACACAATCATCAGCAGGCGTCCTGTCCTCTGTACGGTTCTTCTTGTGAATATAGATCCATTTTAAAACGGCGTCAGAATACTAATAATTGAACCGTCATTTGCTTTTACGGTTTCTGCTACAAATGTGGGATTAGTAGATGTTTGTTTGTTCCAATAAAATATTGGCAGAGTTGAAGCTTTAATTTGTAGCCCGCAGGGGCTTTTTAAATGTCATGTTAGTCATGTTTATGATCTTATTTGGAGCCGAGTTCAGTTCACAGTAGAAACAGCAACATTTTATAGGTTCATCTGGGTCTTGGTTGTTCCAATTTATTGTAAACCCCCAACTCTTTACATTGAAACCAATATATACCAGTATATTACTAAAAGAGTTGGGTCCCCCAAACCACTTTAGGGTGTGGATGATGAAATGCAGATGAAATGCAGATTTCCTAATATCACCAGTGGCTTCAGGTGCATTAATATAAGCGACAGGGTGATAACAGTGAGGTTGATATGAAAAAAATGGCCACTTATGTGTCTTATTGTGAAATGTCATCACTACTAATTACTCCAAGAAGACAATGTCATATTTGGTTCCTGCTTGTTGCTGATTGTTTCTAGAGGGGAAGATTAGGAGGAGATTGTTGGGAGTTTAACTGAAGAAGAGAAACAGTGGTGAAGCGAGCAATGTGGTGTTTTTTTTTTCTCAAGATGTGGAAAGAGAAGTAAAACATATCTAACTTATAACATTGGAAAATATCCGAACTGGTCACTGCAGGTCAGTTGAGCTGCTCCGCTGATCTGACAAACCCCTGATTAAAGACCTCTGCGGTTGTAGGTCTAGGTCTGGTGTTTTAGATGTATAGAAGAGTAAAAAAGTGTGAATGATTCTCTGTCTTTGAGCTGTTTGGTTCTGTTGCTTTACTTCATATGTAGCTCAGGAGGAAAAGCTTTTATCTTTTTAGTTTTAAACTGTGAACTGTTTAATTTTCCCTGTGTTTTCCTGTGTTCGTCAGGTAAACACAGGTAAACACATGACAGTCTCGGCGCTCTTTCGTGTAATTGTTTTCATCCCCCTCCTTCTCCTGTTCTCATCCACTTTCACGCACATTATTACATCTTTCCTTTTCTTCCTGTGTGTGTGTGTGTGTGTGTGTGTGTGTGTGTGTGTGTGTGTGTGTGTGTGTGTGTGTGTGTGTGTGTGTGTGTGCGCGCGCGCGCGCGTGTTTCCGAATCCTTTCTTTTCCGTAGATAATGACGGAGAGAAAGAATGCCAAAGCCATGGCAGGAGGCTCACTCCAGGACAGGATGCAGGCAGGGCTGGACCTCCCTTTACAAGGTGCGCTTCATTAACATATCCACCGTGTGTGTGTGTGTGGAGAGACGACGAATTTTGCAAGAGACACAAAACGGTAAATGTTATCACCTGTGGGAGCCCAGTGAATGTTTCACAGTACCATTCTTTGCTAAAGCGGCGCATTTTTTTTTCACCAGGAGCACAAGAGCAGCTAGAAATACGAGTCATGTTGGAGTCATTAAACGCCACTGATGTGGCTCTAAATAACAACGTCATGTCTGCGAGTACAAAGCTTTGTTTTGGTTATGCTGTGTTAAGCTCTACTGCTGGCAGAAGTGTTAATTACTATTTAATTAAATAGAATTCATAGGCGGCCCATAATTTGGTGAATGCATTTGTATTTCCCAAATAAATAATAATAATAAAAAAAGCAATTACGATAAAAGAAAAGTAAACACATTTAAACTCTAATATATTTACCACCCAGTAGGGTCCTTCCTCGCTCCCATCCGGTTTCTTTACTAGAACTACAAGTTCTGAAAAATTATCCAATGCCTTGCAGGTTTTAAGGGCTTCGGATCCAGTGCACAAGCATAATGACTCAGTGTTGCATCATCTCCTCTTTACACTGTCGCATTTCCAAGACAGATGAAGGAGAAAGTCTTTCATGTCATTTCATCAAACACATTTGTTGGCAACCGTTGGCAATGGTTAAAAAATGTCTAAAACCCCCCAAACCCTGAATCTTTTATGAAGGTAGCATAATTTCTCTTGGAAAAAGTTAGAAAAATGCAACCTTTTAATTTTAGTACATTTGTTTAGTGCATACAAATGTAAACAGTTGTTTCTTTTACAAAAATAATACAAAAATATTGGTGCACTGAAAATTCCTATTAAAGCTGCATTGGGAGTTCTGAGGAAACTGCACAATTTGAACAACAATTTACAAATCCCTTTCTCAGAATTTGAGAACTATAAGCACAGCTGCAGCAAACCCGCAATTATGAGCCGGAACGACAGGAAGGGTGTGAGCAGCACTCACATGCAGGTACATGTGGGTGATTGGCATCGCTAAGACCCTCCTCTTTGACTCGGATTGCCTGTTCCTGATAGTTTGATATCGACAGATATGTGAATTACCACTTTTTTCCAGTAAATATTTGTTTATAATACTTAATTTACAAAAACGTTATACTGAAAGTTTTTATTTCATCTAATTAAATAAACCTGAATTGGGTCATGTGATGTCGTTTCATCTCTAGCCTGGTTTTGACACTGAAATATATCGCAGCAGAAACATGAGATCCTAATGTTGAGGTGGGAAAAGGTGTAAAACACTTCCTGTTGCTCCAAGCTGCTGTTAATGTCGTGATGAATTTTTCCCAGCAGAGTTTCCCACACCAAAGACGGAGCTGGTCCAGAAGTTTCAGGTCCTCTACCTGGGCATGATGCCCGTGGCCAGACCAATAGGTCGGTGTAACGCGCTCATCTGTGCCTGCAAATGCAGTTCAACATTTCTCTGCAGTGCTACATGAGGTGCAAATGTGATTTCATTTGTGAATCGTGTTTGATTTGCTATAGTATTCTCTTTTCCAGGCATGGACATACTGAACGGAGCCATTGACAGTCTGATTGGCTCTTCCAACAGAGAAGACTGGACTCCTGTGGCCCTTAATGTGGCAGATGCCACTGTGACCATCAGCAAAGACAAGGTCAGACATCTGCTGCTTGACTGCTACCGCTAAACTCTCCTGATTTCTTTCTCTGCTACTTGATTTGTAGAAAATGCCTTTTTAGACAAATTAGACACGTTCTCGTGTTGCTGAGTTAATTTTATTTTTTGTCATTTGCTCAGACTGAAAACAGATTAGGCTTGCAATAAGATGTAGCAGCTGCTGAGTTAATGAGGTCTAACTAGCTGATAGCTCTCACTACTTTAGGATTTATGTACCTTTCCAACAGCTTATGGTAATATGACGTCTTTCTGCTGCAGATTAAGGCCAATAAATACTTTGCAAGATCAGAAGAATTAGTTGACAGAACAAAGTACTGTCATTCTGTTCCTGGTTTTTAAGTTCTTACAGCTTGTTTGTGAGGCAGGACCTTTATCTTGTGTTATAATCAGGAGAAAAAAACTTCCTGGGTTTATGAATGTTTTTGCAAACAAGAACTTTGTTCTTTTAGCCACAAGCAATTGAGAACAAGTTTTTCTACGCTTGCAGTAGCAGTAGTGGCCTACTATAGTAGGCCACTACTATAGTAGTGGCCTACTATAGTGCATCTCAAAACTTTGAGATTTCCTACATTTCAAATGAAGCCTATTCGATGACAGAGGTTGAATACTACAAAAGTTCAAACAGGAAAACTTTGCTGTGCTTCGTTCAACAAAGTTATCACCTGAAGTCTTGCTCTCGCTTACTTTCTTGCAAGACAGACAGATCTCTAAAAGATAATGTATTGAAAAGAAAATATAAAACACGTTTGCAACACATGTTTTTGACGCGTTTGGAAACGCATGTTTTTGACACTTCTCTTGTTGCTTTTCACAATCGCCAAACTTCTTCCCTCCACTTATTGATTTTGGTTACTAAAATCCACCTCAGCCATGATCTTAATGTAGAGTAAAAACCTAATAAAAAGTTATTACAAAGCAGTTCTAATCCTCCACATATTATATTGAAACTCTGACTTTATTGTAAACACCTCATTGATTTTGAAAATAGACAGGCTTCACTTTTCATCCCTCAGTGCCACTGGGGATTGTATTTCAGCAGATGTTGTTCTCTCCCCTTAGAAATGTTGAACCCTTTCAGTCTGTTGAATCATCAGATTCTAATTGGCAGTGAATCTCCACATAAAGTGAAAGACGATCAGAGAACTTCTGAATAAATATATACGGCCGTTTAAGCGGTTGTGTTCATGTCTTATTCAAATCGAACGTTTTTGATGAATCTCTCACCCATATTTCTGACCAGGATGAAGAGGAGGTGCTGGTGGAGTGCCGCGTTCGCTTCCTGTCTTTCATGGGCGTCGGCCATGACGTGCACTCGTTTGCCTTCATCATGGACGCTGGCGGCCATCGCTTCGACTGCCACGTCTTCTGGTGTGAGCCCAATGCCGGAAGCGTGTCCGAAGCTGTGCAGGCAGCTTGCATGGTGAGCCCAACTGGACCCGAACGCACAAATCGAAGAGAAGAAGTAGGAAGATTACGAAGCAGAAGTTTGGAGGCAGAAATTGTCCTTCATTTCTTCTCCCCTTTGAATAAATAACCTCAGAGCGCAGTGTTTAAAATCTCTGTGCTTTTATCCTTCTGCTTTACTAGTAGCTACTTTAACACTAATTAACACCAAAGAAACCATGTTTATTGCTTTGATATGTCTGCATTTAATATTTATAAGGCATGCATAAAATCTGAAAAGAAACTGAAATCAATTCAATGATCTTTGTTGTCAGTAGCGACATTTGAAATAAAGGATAATAGACACATAACAGTAAAATAGCATAAAATTCTTATTTAGCTTTGGTCTGATCTCCAGCAGCATTAACAGACACACACACACACACACACACACACACACAACTGGGTTGCTCAAAGACTACAACATATCAGGTTAATAACTGCACCATCTATTTTTCCCCACAGTACTTAGCTGTGCAAACTTTTTATTTCTCCTCTCGCTCTGTCAAAACAGTAATGGCTAAATATAAATTTGATTAATGTTGCAGACATGGCTGCACATGTCATTTGTATTTCAGCTTTGATTTCCTCCTTAAACATGAAACTCTTCCCTGTTGGCCCACAGTTACCAACGACTGATTGCTGGTGAAATAACCAATGCTCAATAACGTTTTGTATCTTATGTCTGAGAGTGGGCCTACTTTCTTTTCCCTTCTGATAGTTGTTCATTTTAAGCAGGAAGGCGCAGATCATTATTAAAAATGATTGAAACCCATGTAGCTCGTTTTGACAGCACTGAATAGGTCGGTGTTTCAGGGTCTAATGGAAACATTTTATTAATGCTGTAGTGAGTTAAAAATGCATGTTCACACGATCCAAAAATATTGTATTAGAGTTAACCAACAAAAATGAAAAAAAAAAAAAGTGTGTAGTCACAACTTGACAACATTAAGGGGATATGAATACTTACTGCAAGGCACTGTGTGTAATTTTCTAACATATTTTTTATTTAACTCATCATCATTGGTGATAATAAATGTCCACAGTAAAAAAGAGTGACCGAACTCCAATGATTTCACAGTGTGCTTATTCTGTCCTTATGTTTGCTGCGTTTACAACCCAAAACCACCATCTGCAGTGTGTGGATTCTGTGGCAGCCCGTCGGGTCGGGCCGCAGCTCTCCGTCTGCCGGCTTGACATATAAGATCGGTCCGCTGCAGGCGAGGCCATTGATCACACATCTGAACTTTGGATATACGGCCAAACGCAGACTCACACGCTCCGAAGCAGATTGACGGTGGCAAGAATCGTTAGTCATTACTATTGATCACAGTCAGCAGCTTCCTCCTCGACTCTCCGTCTTTCTCTCTCTCTCTCAGACACACACGCAGGCACGCACGCACGCACGCACGCACGCACGCACGCACGCACGCACACACACACACACACACACACCTCCACGGCCGTCCACTCAGCAGCTGTAACTCTCTGTTATTTACAGTTTTCCCTCTGTCCTCTCTCTCTTTTTGTCTCTCAGCTGCGGTATCAGAAGTGTCTGGTGGCCCGGCCGCCCTCCCAGAAGGCCTGCGGCTCGTCGCCCCCCGGGGACTCCGTGTCCCGTCGGGTATCGACCAGCGTGAAGCGAGGCGTCCTGTCTCTCATCGACACCCTCAAACAGAAGAGACCCGTCACAGAGCTGCCTCAGTAACGGCGGTGAGGCGGTATGAGCTCACGGCTCTCGGTCACCACGGAAACATCACCGCCAAGACCCCCCCCCATATCTCCATCACAAGACTCCAGCAACGGTAGAAAAAACTACAGGCTTGGTGGAGTCTTTATTTTTGATTTTTTTTTTTTTTTTTTTTTTGGGAAGCAAATCTTAAGCGTTTCTCAGTTGAGTAGCTGTTAAAAAAGAAACAAACAAAAAAAAAAAAAACACGATTCCGAATCAAACAGGAGCATCCAAGATAGTCGTGTACATGACCCTCATTTCTGTCAGTGACGGCGCGAGGAGGAGAGGGAACAACCTGAAGAGAAAGCAGGAGACGCTCCTTCATGCACAGCACGCGTGTCATGACTGAGCTCATCGCCGACCAAAAACGCTCATCTCTCCAGGCTTTCTGTGTACCTGTGTCTGCGCCCGTCAGCATGAAGCTCCACAACGGGCCGCGCTCCCCTGTCATCGTTTTAGTCTGTAGTGGCTCTTCTGCCTCTCGTCGTCCTTTTTTAGTCAATCTAAACGTCAGAACAAAACAAAGGCAGAGAGAGAGAGAGAAAAAGCCATCGTGTTCTTATTCCTGGATGAACAAAGGAAGCTGCTACGGACTTGAGAGATTCCAGTGCAACCTGTTCAGCTGAGTGTGCATGAAGTTGTTTTTTGTTTTGTTGTTGTTTTTAATCTAAATGTGAACCATTCGAAACATTGTGGAAACAGTGCTGCTGCTTTCAGAGACAGGAGGAGGAAAATCAGAAGGCTGCGTATTTTTTTTGGCCTTGGGACGAGCGGTGACTCGTCACCTGAATCATACTTCATATCCCTCCTGTTTACGTGTTTTACTTTATTTTTCTTTTGTTCTGGTTATCTTTTAAGAAATTACAGAAAATAGCCATATCAGAGGAAGAGTCTGTGGGACAGTTTTCCCCTCACTGGTATTCAGTGCTAGACTTGCTGCTTCAAACACAGGAGAGAGACATCAGCATGCTGGAGGGAAATCTGATAGTTTCCTCACTCTCTGGAGACGCTGGGTCCTCTAATAAAGGCGGATCACCTGGGGGAAGAGAAAAGAGACTTTAGGAATGTTTTATTTTTCCTATCTCTGTAGGATTGTTTGTGTTCAGCCTTTGGGTTTCAAAGGAAAACCCATCAGAACGTTGGAGGGGCTCAAACCGAGCAAGACCTTCTGGCGCTGCTATCCGTTTTCAAGGTTCTTCCACACGCCAGAGTGCTTTTGTTTAAGAAAATCTTCTTTTCAATTTGTTTTCACCAGTGCCATGGATCTGTTAAAAAAACACCCTTTGTTTCCCTTGTCTAGCTCTGTACTGTCACATATCTGACATGTTTAGATGCAAGGTCATTTTTTATTCCACCTTAAACCTTGTGAGAGTTTGCAAAGCCTCACCTCCAAAACGTTATCCAATCACAGCACCAGAAGCTTTGGGTTTAACTCAACTTATGCTAATGTAAAGAAGAATGCTAAAAAAAACAATTAACTCAGATCTGACAGGTGATACAAGATGAATTCAGGGGGTCGAGGCTTAGCAGATCAGTTGTTATAGATCAGTTGTCCTATGAAAGAATTAGTATATCACCAGGAAAAAACTGTTGACTTTTGACTTTATTCTTGGGCTTTTTTACGTTTAATGACATCAATCTCAAAGAAAACTAAATGATGAAATTATTTCGTTTGAGTTTTACGTGGAAACATTAAATCCTCCCATGTCTTCTTTCTTCAAAGGATTTCTATGACTCAGATCAACTTGTCTTCAGTTGGTGTAAAGTTGTTTTAAATCCATCAGCAGGCCTCCCTCCATAAAGGATTTGTCCACTCATGGAGTATCGACCAGCGTGAAGCAGTGAGATGTCGCTGAACCATTACGACCAAATGTCGCTCATATATGGAAAAAATGCGTCACGGTGATCTAGCGCAGCGTCACGTGACTTATAGAGTTCTCACTTGGAAGCGCAGCAGCAGCAGCAGCGCCCCCTGCAGTCAAAACTCCTACTGAGAAAGTCGGAGCTCGCCTTACAGCCCAGAGTTTTTGTCCAACATGGCTGCCTTCAATCTCCATTTTAGTTAAAGTAACCTGTATAAACTATTTATTAGCACCTCTGACGGTTTCATTCATGTGCATTATCTGCGTTTTGGTGTTTTACAATTGGAAGACCGCCATCCTACACATTTAACACTATAGTTCAAACATAATT
Organism: Micropoecilia bifurca; assembly: GCA_903067075.1. Classification (NCBI taxonomy): domain Eukaryota; kingdom Metazoa; phylum Chordata; class Actinopteri; order Cyprinodontiformes; family Poeciliidae; genus Micropoecilia; species Micropoecilia bifurca. The sequence continues at coordinate 92,739 of CAEGAF010035375.1, read as the reverse complement.
TGACTGGTAAATAAACCAGCATGCCTCTGATTTAATTTTTTGGTTTTATTTTTTTCTATACATATTGGCCAAATTTGTGAAATTTCAGTTGAACAAAACAGACATATTTTTTTCATATACCTTTTTTGGTCATTCAAACTAAAATAATCAACATCAATCAGTTTTTTTGTATAACGCACAAAAATATGAATTCCCGAGTTTCCTAAAAATACTTAAATCCTCGTCTCAGTATCACGTGTCATCTTGAATAGATAAGTCAAATCGTTACTCACCAACACATAATACTGCGTTGTGTGTTTGGTAAAGCCGATGCACAACCTCAGCCCTTTGCTGCTGTTGAGTTTATTTGGTTTAAATTAGCCATTAACTTTTGATTTTTAAAATACTAATTTTCGTGCCTTTTTCATTATTTTTACTTCTTACACTTCTACGTCTTCCTCGATGACTCCATGAAATAAATCCTGATGTGCTTGTAATGCAATAATAACGTAAATCCTAAACGGCACACTCTGCTTCAGTGAGAGTCGGTGGTTTGCTGGAAGAAGTCAACAGTTTCTGCGTGGTGTACTAACTCCGGACACATCATTGTGCATCTTTCTTGTTGTCTTGCCCGTAGCTATGGAGTGGATTCACACAACTGAAAGGAACTTGTTTTGTAACAGAAACTGATGGGGAAAATCCAGCGTCTTTCCCTTTTTCCCAGAAAGATGTTGACGTGTGAATAAGAATCCATGTGTACAGAAAACCCACTCAGTGTAACGTTTATCGTTGTTATAAGCTATGTGTTTATTTTTGAATGTCTCTTTATTTTCTTATACGTTATAAAAGCAATGCCTTTTCTGAATCATACCAAATGGCCAAAGTGTAAAATACGTATATAAATTGTTGTAGATAGGAAAATATGAGAGCAAATAATGAGAAGCAAGGAGGCGATTGGACATTTTTACACTTTAGTTGATGCTGAAATTAACTGTGCGATTTTTATCTATGCATTCTTTATGATCTGGAGAAAAAGGAAAGTCACGAGGAGCGTTGCATGGTCGAAAGAGAGACCGAGTGTATTGAACAAAACTATTTTTTATTTTATTTATTCTATTTTATAAAAGGTATATACTGATTTTATTAGTTGGAAGCAAGACTCTCGATTCTGTCATTATTTCAGACCCCAGTCGACTCTTCAAACGTCAAAAAAAGCTCCCGGTTCGCAGAAACAAAGCAGATAAAGGAATATATCTTCACCCTGTACAGTGATCACTTACCGCTGAGGGTCCACTGCTGCTCAGAGCGTCAGACTGAGGAGGAGGAGGAAAAGGGCAGCAGCAGTGGACTCACAGCCTTTCTGTCAAACTCACAAACACACAGTCCATTCGATGGATGTGTTAGCTTCCGTTTGCTGCTCACCAATTTGTACACTTTAGCAATGTAACCAATTGTGAGAATAAATGACATACAACACACTTCCTGGTCTCTTATTTGAATTAAACCACACAAATTCCATTTTTTCCTCTTGAACCTCTTTTCATTGAAAGGTACATTTGAAAGATGATTTTAGAAATCTAAAAAATAAACTGGTGCCTACTAATGACAATAATAGCAGTAAAAGTTGCTCTGTCACCTATTAATAAATGTCAAAATATAAAAAGGTTGATCCGTCTGTTAGTCTTAAGATCTGAATATTTTGAGGAGAGGTTCCGTCCTCGGCATGCTTTGTTTGCAGACAATACAGAGCAGCTCTGTCATTCTATTAGATCCTTATTTTGACAGCTGCTCTACATTTCTTAATGTAGAGTTTTGCAGGGAGAAAATCCCAGAGTTGGTGAGAATTTTTTTTCTTTCTGTGATGGAATAGTAGCTTGGGTTGTACTGGTTGTACTCAGTCCTCTTTCAGGGACTGAGATTCATAAAAATAATCAGGAAAAATACTGAAGTCTAAAAATGATCTTAAAAATATTTCAGTTTATTGATTTAGTCAAAGTTCACAACAAATGTCACCACAACAATCCACTTTAAAAGAGAAGACAGATCCACATCTGCTTACATCAGCAGATTCAGATTCAATCACGCAGCATTTGGGCCCCGTTGTAATAAAATGAGGACCAGTTCTTTGTTCAAGTTCATCCAGTTCCATTCAGTCACTGACTTTTTGAGAGTATTTTCTGAAGTCAGACAACTGTGTGATTGACAGTGTATGTCTATTTATTTTTTATATAATTCACTCAGAGATGCTGAGGATGGCGATGCTAACTGTGGGTCGGAGGTCGTAGACTGCGGCCGGGCGACAGAGCCGCTCGGGGAAGAGATTGGCGGCAGGATGTGACCTGCAGCCGTCGGCGCTCCCTGTGTTTTCCTCACGTTCCCAGATCGGCTCCTCTGTTTCTCCAGGTTCCTCTCTTCCTTCTCCGGTTGGATGTTTTTCCTCTCGACAGCCGTCTGAGGAGCAGACTGAGCATGTGAAAGACGTTTTTCCAGGACTGGATCCTGCAGCTTCTTTACTGGTTTTCCGCTGATCTTGTGTGCAAGAGCTGTGATTGGAGACAAGTGTCTGGAGGGTTTTTCAGCAGACATTAAGGTCAGCGTAAGACGTGGTATCCGCCTCGGTTTGCTGTGCTGAGATGGATTTACTTTTCTCTTTGCTTTCTTCTTTTGCCCGTTAGCATGATTTTTCAGGCCTGCTGCATCGCCTTTGCTCTGTTTCTGATTTCTCTTGCTTTTTCGTTTTTTCTTCTTCTCTGACTTGGTCTTACTGTCCTTCCCTTCAGCCTCATTTTCTTCACCTTCATTTTCTCCTTCCTCTTTCTCTTCGTCTTCTGAAGGTGGAGCAGGATCGACTCCATCACTGATCTGTTCTGCCTCAGGCTCCTCCTGGCTGGAGGGAGATGAAGGCCTGCTGGTGCTCGAAGCGACTCGTTTCTTCTTCCTTTTGCTCTTCTTCGCGGGTTTTGATGGTTCAGAAATTATGCCGCCCAAGAGACCCTTTGCTGCCGCCCTTGCCAACACATCCTGAACTGATTCCACCTTTGTGGGATCCGCCTGAAAATGTAAAGGTTAAAAGACTTAAACATCACTACATTTATTTAAGAAGCAGAACCTTTAATGTTAAATACAGTTTCTCTGTCCTGTGAGGAAAGGTAGATGTTAATGTGGTCAGATTCTGCTTCACCAATCTGTTTCTTATTTTGTACGAATACATGTGGACATGGGGGTATTTCTTGAACAATGCATAAAGGTTGCCTAAGAAAATGTTTTAAAAAAAACGTAATTTAGGTAAATTGTATCAAATTTTCTGAAGATCTTATTTTACACTCGCTCCATGTAAATTGATTTCATAGGAATGTTAGAAGTAGGGTAAAATTGTCAAGTGGAAGTAAAAAGATGGATTGTTTTAAGAAATTTTCTAAAACTAAAAATCTGAATAGTGTGGAGTGCATTTGGATTCAGCCCCTGCTTACTGTGGGTGTGGCTTCACAATAAGTTCAACAAATTGACTAAAACCAATCTGCATCAGCAAAACCAATCAGGATCTAGGTTTTTGTTTGGTTCCAAATTGGTATTTTGGAAAATCTGTTCAAATTGCATAACAGATGTAGGATCCACATGGGTCCCACGTAGCACAGGTCACACTTTGCCAACTTTGTCCCTTCTGGAGCCAGTTTTTTAGTTTATTTCCTGTCCATATGGGTCACATATGCACAGCAAATGCTTTCCAAGACACTTTCTTCAGCTTTCATCATCATTTCCTGTCTTTGTGCATCTGTGGGAAGCAGTGAGCCAGTTCCAGATGTGAATGTACCATCTGCTGCTCTAATGGGATTTTGCCATCCGCATATTGAAAGTTAACGTATTTATTTAGATTCGGTTTGTGAATTTTCAGATTTCTTCGTTGGCCTACTTCTTCTGCCCGTCTTCACTTTGGCAGCCAGAGACTTTTACCACTTAAATTGGTATACAAGGCGACACTAAAATCCTGGTAAAAACAAAATCATTATCTTGTTAAATATTAACCTAGGTTGCTTAACATTAGGCTTCTGTTTTGGGGTTTTGGAGTCTCCTCCATATGTCCAAATGTTTCGTCTCACTAACATCCTGTGGTTTGCGTGATGACGCTGCATTTTCCCCTCAAGTTCCAGCAGCGTTTTTCAATTGAATTTAAATCCAGGGACTGAGATGGGGATTCTTGGAGACTTCTTCTTTGTGGACATGAATGCAGCACTAGAGGCTATGAAATTATTGCTCGTCCAGACACAAACCTGCTTGACTGTGATTGCCAGAATGTTTCGATTGGCATGCGTGACCATGTCTGCACAGACAGTTCCAGGTAGCCCGTCTTTATTTTAGAAAATCAGCTTCTGCACAGTGACTTACAAAAGCATTAATACTTCACTGAAATCTCTCACATTATGCAGCACTTCCATTGCCTACAGTAAGAAAATCTGACTTCAATAAGTATTATATAACAGCAAGAGGGGATTCAGGACTCTTAGTATCATATTTGCAAAAATATTCATAATCCATGAACACATTTTGTCACTTCAACAACATAAATAGAAAACTGTTCAAGAGATCTGAGTTTCAAAAGGTTTTTTTCAATCAAACATTAGAAAGATGTGGCAATGTCTTCTCTGATCCTCCTGAATGAAATCCAGTGCAACTAGATGCCACCTGATGCCAGACGTGTCGGAAAACTATCAGAGCACATCGCATGGAATGTAACATCCTAGCTATAAAACACAGTGGTGTCAGTATCATGCTGTGTGGATGGTGCCATCATACAAGGAGACCAGCAAACTCGTTTACACAGGAGAGTGCAAAGGACAGATACAAGTGGATGCTACATTTTTAAGATTATTTTAAAAGCCCCACATATCCTTTTACTTCCAATTCACACCAATTCACAACTACACACTGCTTTGAGTTGCTTTAAAGACCCAGTTAGACACAATCAGGTCTGTTCTTCCAACATAAGGGTTTTGTCCCTCTATGTATCAATTCATCAACCGGTTTTAAATTGAAGTCGATTCAGTGGCGCATCTAACTCTTCTGACACATTCATCACATCTTATAATTCCTGGATTGCTCTCTGTGCTGATGTTCAGGCTGTGGCTTCACTGTAGTCCCCCCCCTCCCCATCACCCCCCAGCTGCAGCGGATCAAAGCAGCAGCATTTCATTTCCTACTGTGGTACTTGTCTTGTTTTATGAGTGAAGAGAAGACGGGAAGAAAGAGAAGGGGACAAGCAGACGAAGCGCCGGCGTGATGCAACATGACGGCGAAAGGTAGGAGACGGGACGAATGCCACAGAGTAATCCGTTTTTGCTCTGAGGCACTGAGACGTATCCCGGGTTTGAACATATTTTGTCTTCAACTCATCTTCCTTTTTTTTTTTTTACATTTTTTTTATTGAGTATTGAAATAGTGCTGCAGTATTTCTGCGCTGCAGTTCCCTGCATAAGTGTGTGCGCGTGCGTTTGAACGCCAACGAGCTGACTGACCTCCCAGCAGACACTAAAAGAGTGCCGCCTCAGCACTTCTCAAAAGGTCTTGTTGCAAAGTAATCAAACGCAGACACGCACTCGCACCGGTATAAATTCTCCTGCGCACCAAACACGCACACAACAAAATCCCCGCTTCCCTTCAATCTCCGCCGCAACCCTCACCTCCACATTTTTCATTTCCCACATCTCACACTTTCTCTGACCTCCGTCTCTCACCTGCCGCGACAGTCTGGCTATGAAGCAGCCGTTGGTGAACTGAGAGGGATGGAGCCTGAAGGACCCGGAGTCGTTTTCATCCCCTGAAGCGGAGTCATCGGGGAAAATAGGTCCACTCACCCTGAGAGACAAGTTGGGTAACATTTAAACAGCCTGGCCGCCGTCCAGAGGAATAACCCTAACCCTAACCCTGAATTACTGTACGGGTGTGTAGAGCAAAACATTTGTGTTCGATAAACCAAACCGAAGAATACATTTAATGTAGTAACAGGATTAGTTGATAAAATTTTGTATTCCCTTCATTGGCTGCCCGTTTCTTTAAAAGCTGATTTGAAGTTCTTGCTTTCAGTTTTTAAATGTCTAAATGGTCTGGCATCACTTTATCTTTTTTAACCTTTATATTCACATTTCCCCCAGTAGACCATTAAGATCTCAGCTGGTTAAAGAAGTGCTGCTGAAGGAGGAAATAACACAATAGACTTTGGCATGAGTTTGCCCAGACAAGCTGCGATAAAGCTTAGGACTGTGAGGATCTGGCAGAGAATCAAAGAAACCTCAGGGTATTTATACAGAGGGTATATGTATATGTATGTAGTAAATGTGAGCCAGGTGACCCACCGGGGAAGAAAATAGGAATCTATGGAAAATAGGAATCATTTGTTAGGCACAAGCAGGAGAAAAGACTAGCGATTAACAAGGACATGGCAAAATATGTTAAGACAAGATGACCACAACTGAAATATTACATCAGCTATAAAAGAGTGACGTTAGACCAAAAACATTTAGAAAACCAACATTTATTAGATCTGCAAGGTAAGCAACCTTAAATTGATGTAAATCAAAAGTAGCTTAAGTACTTATATTTCAACCTGTTTTTATTTCAAACTCCAGTCCTCCAGGCCTGATGTCCTGTAATGTTTAGATGTTTCCCTGGCTTTGCACACCTGGCTCCAATATTAGCTCATTAGCAGAGCTAGGTAGAGTCTGACTGGCTGTTAGCGATGCAACTTAGCCGCTTCCACCAGTGGTCACTAACCACTAGTGGAAAGAAACCATGTGACAGCAGCAGGTTTAGTATTTGTACCTGAATGGCAACAGTTTGGGGTGAGTGTGTGTTTTCTCCAACACTCTTCCAACCAGCTGGTCGTTTTCCTCAGGGAATACTGAGCGTGTGCAGTAGACCACCGTCTGGACCTTTGGAACTAACATGAAGCACAAATATAAAGATCCAAAGTGCTGTGATCACAAAGCTTTTATGTAGTGGCCATAAATGTAGTTTAGAACATCAGAAATTCTTTTTGTTAATGAGGCACATTTTATGTTTAATGCCGGCACAAACTGTTGTTTGTTTAAAATCCACAATGTTTACATGGCAGTCGTTGTGCTCGTGTTTATCGCAGTTTATACTCACAGGACAACGCGTGGGCCAGCAGCCGAGCCTGCTGGGTGGTGAGAGAGGAGATTTTGCTTTTGGAAATTGAGCCGTGGGATAAATCTGGCAGCAGGTTCCAGTCTGTAAACACGAGTTTGACAAATTCAGTTGAACTGAACCTCTTATTTATGAAATGAAAAGATATTTCTTAAAAAAAGAACAAAAAAAACATAGTTGTTTCATTTTGTGGAATGTGTGGAAAAAAGAAAGAGAACCATTGCAAAGCAGCTAAAAACTCAGTAGTAAAAAAAAGAAGTAAAAAAAAAAGAAGTTGGTCTCATTGTTGTGAGACCAAAGTCAGACATCAGTGCTTAGTGCAGTAGTCGGCCTTGAAGAAAATATTGACTGCAAAACACCAGCTCTATTGGTTCATAAAGATTTACAAAGCTATTTGTACAGGGGAGAAAATGAACTTAGGAAATATGTTGTCTGAGAGACCTAGCAAACCGGGACTCTATGGCCAGCACAGTGTGCCAGTAATTTCCTACAGTCCAGTCCAGTCCATGTTTAAATTGTAAGGGTTTAACTGAACCGCAGAAATTCAGTCATTAAAACTTTATTGCAAGTTTTCAGCTAAAATTCTGTCAGTAATGATTTCTATAGGAATGAGTTGTTGGGCAATAATAATAATAGTAAAAAAATAAAAATCAGTGAAGCTAATTCTGCACATGTGATTGGGAGGGAAGTCAAAACACAGTATTTGCTGTTCATTTGGGATTTCCTTTAACTAATATTGTTAAAGTCTTTTAACTGGTACATTAAAAAGGAAAATCTAAAGTTGAACTACACGTTATTATCTAATAAACTTTATGCTCACAAACGATACCTGGAGCTGACTCGCTGACTTTAGCATAAATTGCAATTATTTTAAAATTATCGTTTTTTTCTCCTTCTACAATTATATTTACCTTTAAAGATCAAACGGTAATGTTTCAAATGCATACCTCCATGCTCACTGTGAATTGTGGCGACTGGGTCATTGAGGGCAGAGGACGAACACTGAGGCAAAACTACGATGACCTTTAACCTGTGCACAGCGCTGTCCCACTCATTCAAACTGCAGAAAGCTGCTGGCAGGACTTTGACATCTACAACAGAATGTAGAAAACTCAAAAATGTTTTTAAAACAGAAAAAAGCCTATGCAGTGTGAAATAGTTAGTAGACGTACTAGTTACTTCGCATCTGTGTTTAGAAGAATAAAGTCATTAATAGCTTAAAGTTATTTTGAGTAAATTTTGAGAATTATTTGGCACTGGGTCTTACAAAGCTTTCAAGTCAACAATAGAGCAGGATCTGGCAACTTGATATGCAGGTTTCAAATGCAAGTTAAGCTTCAGACTTCATTAAGCTGCGGGTCATACCCACGGCTCCATGGCTTTTTGTCTGATGTCCTCCCACGGAGTTCGTGACCCTGCGACACGACACCACCACATCGGTCTCAACCTCAAAAGTTAATATGCTATTTGTAAAACGCTCCATCAGAAAAACTAAAATATGCACTTGATGTGCTGGGATTTATACAACGAGAGATCTATAAAGACTTTGATAAGTCCAAATTAAACTAGTCCTCATCAATATTTATTCTGATTTTTTTTTTTTTTTTAGATGTTTCAAAAGTTTTGTTGGACTTTGGATGCTATTTCGCTCATTTTCAATCCTAACCATTTTCAGATTTTATTCTTAAGATGGATGTATAATTGTTTCCAACATAAAAGGTGATGCAACACTAAACAATGAACCAATTTTGAGCTTGATCTTTATACACTTGTTTGCCAACAGAGTAGTTTCACTAACAAAATCTGTACATTTCTGTATCAAATGAGAATAAAAAACACAGCATGTAAAACAAAAAAAATTACCCTGAGCTATCGGTTTCCCAATGAGCCGTTTGCTTGACTTAAAACTCTACTGACTATAGATGTTACTTAGTTAATCTTTCAGGTTCTGTTGTATTTATCTCTTCCTTATTAGTTGATAAAAACCCATTTATCCTCTGTAAAAATTAAAATGATCATTTATGTTTACTCAGGCTACATTCATCTGATATTAAACTTAGTCTGATGATCAGAAACATTTGAGTGTTACCAAACAAAGCAAAGCAGAACACATCTGTAAAGGAGTCGGTACGTTTTTCACAGAACTGAACTGATGCATACAAATCAGATGTGTTTGTCTTGTAATGTACCTCCAGATGACGTTTCTTCTGCGTTGACACTTTATAAATAAACTAAGCTGAACTGAATTGTTTCTTACTTTTGATTCCCATCTGCGAGAGCAGATTCTTCATCTCTTCCGTCTGCACAGGAGCGCGGTCAGCGCCGCACACCAGGACTCGGCCCGACCGAGCGGCGGCCGCTACGGCTACGTGAGCCACGGTCAGAGCCGAGAAGGAGCCCGCCACCAGGACGTCCCCTTTATCAAACAGGACTGGCCGTGACGCGCTCACTGCCAAACACACACTCCTGTCCTGCAGAAACACGACACACAAACATGTTCCTCCTATAGGGACGCAGGGCTTTCCTGTTTTTGCATATTCAGCATAACAGAGCGATGTGCAACCAAAATGAAATCGCACAATTTTAGACGTAAACTTTAATTTAAAAAAGTGCAGAATGTCAAACTGGGTTCAGTATTTGTACTTTTGAAGGAATTGAAAATATTTGTCAACCTTCTGTTGTTTTGATATTAAAAAGGTGTAAAATAACTTAGAGCTTTATACCTGCAGCAGGTAGCAAAGAGAGGGACATTTTAAACTCATAAAACTATTTGTGATGTTTATCCTATCATACACTGATTAGTATGCCTGAATATTATCCTCATTTCACTGAAAGAGTAGAAAAACGCAGAAATTCCAAAAGCATGTTAAAGAAAATATTTTGTTCTTCAAAAACACATTTTTTTAAAGGTATTTTCTTGTATAACTCTTGGTGTACAGCTGCCCTGTGCTCCAGAAATAAAAAGCAGTTTTAATTCATGTTTAGAGGAATGCAGACATTTCTACCTGGATGTTTAGCACATGTGTGGCGGTGAGGTCGCTGCTCTGAAGAGGTTTACAGAGGCTGCGGGAGAAAACGAGCGTGTCTGGACAGAGCGGGTCCTTGGAAAACGTTGAACCCGTGAGGTCAGCCGTGTTCTTCACTTCACTGAGGTTGGCACTTCGTAAGATTTCGCACATTTCATCAAGACTGCAGAGAAGAGGAGAAAAGGGTTTTTTTTGTGCCTCATCAAGCGATCCAAGATTTTTCCTCAATGTTTGAGAACGTATGATGATTTTAAAAAAGCGCTGTTAATAGTGACACATCTTTGCCAGTAGTTACTACCTTGTGAAATGTTTAAAAGGAAAATTAAGCAGTGTCCCAGTAGTAACTTTTTACACATCATCATCCTTTATCTTCTAATACATGCCTCTGCCTTATTTACATTTAAATCATCATGCGTTCTCAAACATTGAGGAAAAATCTTTGATCACTTGAGGTAAAAAAAAAAAAAGTAAACTTTTACATTACTTGGACTTTCAAGTTCTGTGGGTTGTAGACATTTCCCAATAACTATTCTTTTCACGTCATATCTGCACGCATAAGCCATAGACGAAAAAAACAAAACCGGAAATCCGCACCTATTGTTTAAAGTGTTGACCCATGCGTAGAACGGTAAGGTTTTGGCCCTGCGCTCTTTGGTTCGGAGAGAATCGGACAGGAAACTGGAGACGCTCCGCAGGCTGTGTTTGACCCTGAAGCGGGCTAGAGATGCAGCGAGTTTGATCTTCCATCTGGAAGAGATAAACGACAACACAACCACGACGTCACGATTGTAAGCATACTGATGTTGTGTGTTAATATGACACTTCCATACAAACACCTCTGAAGGCTTTTCTCCAGGTCTCTGACTTCAGCAACAACCACCTGCTCTCCTTCAGCTGGACGCCAACGAAGCAAAAACCTCCTGTCCTGGAAGTCATACAGCATCACCATTGCCAATGGCAACAAGTCGCTGTACTGTAAAACACATAATTTGTTAGTTACTGGTAACAGAATAAGAATTTCTGAAGCACCAATTTAGATTTTTTTGCAAATATTATAAAAGCCTTCACTGCAGGGGGCTCCTCCCTCCGTGGCAGGAGGAATTTTAAAAAAGGATAAAAATCTCTTAATAGGTTACAAAATCGGAATAAAATATGAACTTGGTGATTGTCAGTAGCATTTTGCCTTTATAAACCATTTTCCTATTTTTTCTAAACAACTTGGGTAATTTCACATCTCTTTTTGGCTCATGTAACATATTTTTGTATTTGTCAAATTTTTTTCTGTCTTTCCAGGAGACACACTGAATGCCGTGGGAACGGAAATGTAACTCCGTTGCACCTCTAGGCTTGTTCTGTCTGGCCAGGTCTCCATTTGAGGAAGATAAATCTTCTCCAGTGAAATAGTAACGACAACAAAAACTGGGTTAGACCTAACCTGGAGAGAAAATGAATGCATGTGGGTCTATAGGTTGGAATACAGATGCTGAATAATAAAGGGATCTGTGGTGCCTTTATGGTCTCACTTTCAGACTAACAACACCTCAGCCTGTTTCACTGCGTGTCCCCCATCCGTCAATAAAGTTACCATTCAGGCACACACACACAAACATGGCCACACACAAGTGGGCTGCTTCGCTTTATCAGTGTCAGTGCACATTGTTTTATGATGTAATTTACAGTCTACAAATTGCGGAGTGTGTCATCCTCTCTCTCTCGGATGCGTCGCTTGTCAGCCATAACCAGCCAGACTGCATAAGATCTGAATACAAATGGGCTTTTAACTGCATCCCTGCCGGTCTCACCAGCATTTCTTCATCTGACGACAGAAAACCTACACATGGAGTCAGTCAGTGTTTTTAAATCAGATTTGGATTTCTGGACACTAAAATGTTGAACCAGATGCGACTCACGATGTTCTGAGATTTGTGGAAGAAGCTGTCAGAAATCACGGCCTCCAGTAAATCTTGGTCTAGGAGGGGAAAACATCAGGTGATACATAGAAAATAAACTAAAAACTGCATTAATCACGTTTTATTTTCTGATTTTTTTTTAGAACTAGCAGCTAACATGAACTCAAAGTCTGCAGAACACACAGCATTCATCAGGAAGTGATAAGTAAGTATTAGTGCAGAAGATGTTTTAGTTCGATCCGAACGGTTATTAGATACTGTAGACACTGTTGGTGCAAGACCTACATCACAAATTAACGTTTAGGATTAACACCAGATCCTGTTTTACCCTGCAAAAATCAGGTAGGACACACAAATCAAATGTCCGACTGAAATTTATTCTCATCAAGGTTGTTTGGGGTTTTAAAAAAAAATCACAACTTGTGTCCATCAGGACAAACACAAAGGTTTTCCATTTTGTTTCTTTTCCACATTTTCCCATGTGACCAACTTCAACAGAATCTATTATGCAGTTGCGTTTTCTGTCCAATCAACCCACCTCATGTAAGTGCTCATAAGCTCATAAAGCAGATTTATATTCATGCCAACTGCACCTCTTATCACCTCCCACCCAGACATCTGCTGCACCTTCAGCTCAAATGATTTGCTCTCACATGGAGAAGTCAAATGAACGACTATATGCCATTTAATCTACGGACTGCATGTTGAAGTTAGTATTCACCAAGCAAATATTGGGGCTGACTGCAGCCAAAGCTTTTCATTACGGCGATAAAAGCCGGCTGCGCGGAGGTCGTTGAGGTCCGAGGAGACGGTAACGAGAGCAGGTACAATTAATTTAGCCGCCATGTTGCCTCGGATTTGTCACTTCAGAAAAACAAGTCTTACATTTGAGGGTGTTGAAAGCGAGCTGGTAGGCTTGTTTTTGTGTGGCCTTGTCGTCGCCGCTGTTGAGCGGTAGCGTGTCGGCCCTGTTTTCATACGGCAGAAGCTGACGAGGCTCCGGCTTCTCTCCGCGAAGCCGCTTAAAGATGGCGGCTGCCTGGAGAAAGACCTGGTCCGACGGAGGGCCGGCTGAGGAAGATGGGGACATGGAAGACGACAGCCGTGAGATGGTGGGGGTGGAAATGGTTCAGCCGGAGCAGTGGAGAAAAATGAAAACACTTGGAGGAATCGGGCGAACATGGACATGTAATCACAAACTTCAGTGAATTTACTATAGGTGAATTTAAGTATCACCCTACAGATTATTTGACACTTCAATATTTCATATAAATTTCAACAACATTGAAATTTTTAAGTAATAAAACATGATAAAATTAAAGTTTTATTCTAAAAAGAAAACAACAACATATCTGAAGAGAAATAAATTAGAACAATGCCAGGTTGATTGGGATTAGTTGTAATTTTTCCTGCCTGAACTGAGTCGTTTACAGTGCGCATGTTTACGTCGCTACTCAGCATTTTGAAGGCGGTCGTTTGACCTCTTTAAATCTTAAACAGTAGAGCCAATCATTCGATCAGGTTCACCCTGAAAGCAGGTCACAAAACAGTGAAAGAAGTCTCTAAAAACCTTAAAATGTGTTACGGAGGCCTACGCATGTTTACATCACAGTATAATTATGTGAAAGTAGAAAGACATGTATAACTTTAGTTAAAGGGGTAGAAAGATTACGTTTTTGCTTTACAGAGAAAATAGGCAAAGACCAATGCCTATAAAATATTGCTCTGCGTTTGGAGAACTGAACAGGACACATGTTTTGAACGAACCAAATGCGTTGTTCTGGGAAAATAACCTCATAGCTGTGAAGCTCACATCTCAGAATCCCACATGAATTCTGCTTTATGAAAACGATCCAACGCTGACAATCAAGAGTTAAAAAGTCCTCAATCTAGTCAAAGTCCCGAGTTTGAACTCTTTGAGATGATGTGTGATGGGACTTGACACAGGCTGTACATCGAGAAGCCCCTCAAACATTTCACTCCTGAAACTATGAAGCATCTCACTGAAGTTATTTCAGTCATAGGAGGTGAGATGGAAGAATTAACTTTCCTCAGTTAAAATTGTTTTTTTCACTTCTTTTGTCAAATGTAACTAAATGCTTAGAAAAATAGATTAGACATCAGTTTCTTTTGAAAGAACTTTAGTGGGATATCTTAACTGGTTTCATTGTTAACAGACCAACACGAATATAGTGCAGAGTTGCAAATTGTTTATTTCACAAAATATTTTTTGGTTGCCAAAATATAGACTGGCTCAGAGTAGAAGGGCCGGTGCAGGTTACACTGTCTTGTTTGCTTAATTGTCCGGCGTCACAAAGGTGTACACTAAAACGGCTGAAAGTCAAACTTTAGGATAAAGTTTCAGTTTGCTTTGTTTTAACTTCATTTGATGCTCACAGATCAACTAGCCGACTGCAACCTGAGGCTGCACACACATCCACCGCTTTCAGGTGCCAACAAAAGCCTCTATTCAACGTTTAACTGCTGCCTTTTCTTCATATGAACAGAGAACAAACCGACTTGTTTTTCCAGATTAATAACTTTGCAGCATGCTGTAAAACACTTTATTTTAACTATGAAATTAAAATCCCACCTGAGCCAGGAGATGCCGAGTGAAGATGATGCAGGGGAAGCAGAGAGGAGAGCGGCTGCTTGTCGCCCGGATGGCCTCGCTCTCGATGAGAGATGATAACCGGCTTCTCTTTCTCAGATCTCATATTTACATCCTGTCCGGAGTCATCTGTACTGTACAACACAGGAGGAACAGCGTGCCAGCGTCTTGCCGCTCACGTTACATGCAAAGATCAGCTCAGGAAAAAAAACAAAACCAAACACAGGTCAGGAACCGCAGAGAGCAGCTCCCGGTTTTTATGCTTTCCATCCTTCAGCCTTGCTGTTGGCATTGCTCAAGCATCTAAATGAAAGAGAATCCGGCAGGGCAGACATCTGATCCACCCTGTGGGTCCTTGTCAGCGCGAGACGGTCCTGCCTCAAATGCTGTGCAAAAAAAACTTCATACGGTTTGACCTCGCTACAGGTTTACAAACGCAAACTTAAATGAACTTTAATGGGATTTTATTTTATTTTACAGATCAATGCAAAGTATGGCGTTAATTTTTGTCATGTTTTTTTTAATGCAGATTTTGAGAAAATGTTGCTTATTCATCTTTGCAAAAATGGCTCATCCTCAGTTTTATTGGTCGGAGAGCGTCTGTGACCAGCAATTTCAACGTTTTGCAACAGATTCTCAGTCGGACATTTGTGTTTGCGGTCTGCGACTGAATCTGACCGTTCAAAACACGAGGGCCTGGTTCAACGCAAATGTTTTTCATCAGAACTCAGGCAGAATTTTACCGTCGTTGTCCTTCTGGGTCTAGAGTTACCATTCGTCTATGGGTCGCTTCTCTTTTTAGCGCTCTCCAAGTCTAGGTGGACAACCACGTCTTGATAGGTTTAAGGTGCACAAAGTTCTTGGCTGTACCATTATAAGGTGTTTCTAAAGGATTTGAATGCCTTAGCAAGACACTGTAATGTGTGTAGGCAAGTAGGCTCCTCAAGATACAATTTAGCAGATCAAGTTGAATGAATAAACAAAGAGCTGCAGTCCAACCCTGAACAAAGGCTCGTCTCTAACTCGCCAGCTAAACTAATCTGTTTGCAGACCTACACTAGCTTTTCACCTCACTCTGACCTTAAACCAGGTCTACTCTCAGTCTGCATTCAGATTCACACATGCAAACGTCTCTGCATCCAAATTCCAAACAGATTTTGTTTTTACACCGAGACATGCAAGGTCCACTAGCCTTTAATTAAACAGAGCTAGTGGAGGTAAAAAAAAGAGCATAATCCCCTTTTATTACAGTTCTTCCCTTTAAATGCATAAGCTGGAGCTGACCAGAGATCCATGACATGCACTTAAAGTCCAGGATAGTGCTTGTGGAATAAATCAGCAAATATCAGGCCGTAGTGATTTAATGAGTTTGCTTCGTGCTCAACAGGCCGAAACTCAGTCATTTTAAACAGTGAAGCTTGTGGAAAAAAGATGAGAGTAGTAATCTGGACAGAGTGTGACGAGTTGTTTAATTTAGCATCACAAGTCTTACCGTTGTCACTCCGAAGGCAGTCGGTGGAAACGACACAAAGAAGTGCAGCTTAAACGAGAACCCAGAAAATCTCTGCTTCCTGCCTTGAGTTTGAAACGCCATGGCAACAATATGATAATGACAGAGGGTTGGACCCGCTGTGTGTGAAAGATGTGCAGGAGAACGCAAGACATGATCTGCACTAGAGAAAATGTGGCCAGAGTGCATTTGAACCACTGTTTTTTTCCCCACCAAGGTGTGGAACACATTATGCTTTTGGAATTATAAAAAACATTTGATTGGTCAGCTGACAAAAGAAGAAAAATAATATTCTTCATGGTGGCAAATAAGTCATATTGTTGTACAGTTTGAAGACAACAGATAGAAGTATAAAACTAATGCAGTTAAATTAGTTTTAACTGCATCAAACTCCTTCTCCAAAGAGTCAACACCATTTTTATTTTTTTTACTTTTAAAGTCACCCATATCTCCAAACTTACCTAAAATATTCAATTCATGTCTCATATTTTAGTGAGCGAAAATCCCTTTACTTTGCAGTTATTTTTTTTACCTCTAATGTTGCGGTTCAATACAAAAACAAACATTTTTTTCCCTTTGAGCTCAACACAAGTGATCCCCTTGTTCTTCACCTGGCTGCCTGTTTGGCTGCTCTGCAGCTGATTCCAATGCACAAGCAGGTCACAGATATTTATGGGCTGCATAACTGTCTGACTGGATCTGATTGGTGAACGATCGTCTTGGTTAAACGAGCAGAGAAAATCCACGCTGACCTTTAGCAGGCACTTCCCTAAACATGGGGTTTGACAAGAGAGAAAAAAAGGGAGATTGAAATAGGTTGTAAATAACTCAATTTTAGCACTTAAATTATTCAGTTGTTCATAATGGAAACCAAGGTGACTGAAAGGAGAATTTATATATGGAAAAATAAAGCAAAAAAAAAAAATGTCAACCTTTATGCATGTAAAACACCAGTTAACTTATCAATAATGAACATTGGAGCAAACATAAAGAGACTTCAATGTCATTACATATTATTCATATCTGCTTCCAATGCAACAAATCCATTTTACTAATTTTTTTCTGTTTTTTTTAAACTAATTTTCTCTTTCAACATGCTAAGACTTTCTCTTTCAAAATTTCACTAATTATACTAATTTAGTAAAATTTTACTTTTACTGAACTAATTTTACTAATTTTCTCTTTCAACATGTTAAAACTCTGGAAGTTGGATTGTTATTATTTTTGACAGAGACTTTAAGGTGGACTGAAAACTAGTATAAAAAAGCTACTTTGTTAATCCTCCAGAGAATTAATGCAAAAATAGAATAAAAATATCTTCTCTGCACTTGTTGAAACAAGAGAAATGATGTTATTCTTTGTACATGCAGTCATATTGATTAAATTATATGTTCAGGCTATAAGTCTCATCTAGTCTTAAATGTCATGTTTTCATTAGATGCAAAGGTAAAATCATCAAACAACAGTCTGAGTGCAATTAGTCATCATAATGTTTCACTTAGTGAACTGGACAGTGTGGTGAAGATAATTATAGCTTTACACCATAAAATGACACCAGGCAGCAGACACTGACGCCTACATATTGCTGCCTCCCTGTGAGCAGCTTCAAGCACTGCAGTGCGAACGACAGGAAGCTTGTGGCCAACGTCAAATGATCCCAACTGTTTAAAGTGCCTCACATTTATTTACTATAAGATGTGCAAAATGCCTTAAGTTATTTACATATTAGTTGGAAAAACTTTAATTTAGAATTCCAACCTTCTGCCTTTTTAGTATGATTATTCAGTGAGGGAGGAAAAATATATTCCAATAGCTGCAAAATGATTTGAAATAAAGAAAATGGATGGATGGATGGATGGATGGATGGGGTACAGAAGACGGTACGAACTATTATTTTGGTGCCAATTTTGCAGTGACTTTGTTGCTTTTTTTTCTTTTCTAACCCACCTTTTACAGCTAAGCCTAAGCAGCAACTTAAGTATCTTAATATCTGTTTATTTTGTTTATTCTTTATTTGTCCTATTTATTCTTTTATTCATATATCTAGTTAATTATTTTCTATTCATAATGTACAACATTGTAGGACAGATGTTTTTTAATATTACAACATGTCAACGCTCTTTCCTTAGTACTTCATATTTCTTCTCCTAACTTGCTGTTTGAAGTAGAAATATGAGTTATTGTAGTATCGACAGTTCACCGATAGATGGAGACATTTATCTCTGAACAATGCTGTACAATGTGACCAATTATAAATCCTCACTGGCCGCATTCAAATAATAATAATAAAAAAAATACAAATTAAAAACACATGAGTGATTCTCACATTACATTTTTACTAAATAGAATGTTTATTTTTTTTCAATACAGCAAGAACAATTGTATTCTCTGAGCCAGAATGATGTTTGGCAAACTTAAAATCTTTTTTTTTGTTTGTTTCCCTTCAGTTACTCACTCTGTGAGGTGGAACTAGCCAGCGAATATGAGGGAGATTTATCAGTGTGTTTGGAACAAATCAGAGTGAGGTCTTTGGGCCAAATGAGCCTCACTTCTCTGTGGGTGAGAGTACAGCTGGAGAGATTATCCCGTCCAACACGCGTCATCAGTGTCGCCTCACAACAGGCCTCCAGTTGCTCTGGACGGGCCGTGTTTGTGTGTGTGTGTGTTTGTGTGTGCGTTAGCTTCAATAATCAGCCCTGTTGGAGACGACGGGGTTTGTGCGGCCATAAGCTGACCTGGAATTTTTTTTTTCAATAAAAGGTTTAATCTTTAACAGGAGGCAGTGCGGTGCCTGAGAGTTTCTCTTTCTTTTCTTTTTTTTCTCTCCTTGTTTTGCTCCTTAAACCAATTTATCTGCTTGGTTACTTCAAACAACCTTTCACATGAATGTTACTCAGTCACAATATTTGCATTGCGATGCATTTGACCTCCAAGTTCATCAGTGCTGCTTGGTAACGTGCGATATTCGGCCAGCACTCATTTCTTTCATTTTGTTTGCATGTTACATTCATAACTGAAATTTCAGACATGAAGTTTGATGCTGATGCTTTTTTATTTTTTGCCTTTTTATAAGCAAATAAGGGGATGGAGGAATCTGCAAATAGGGAATACAAACAGAATAAAACTATTTTACTTTATTTAACCTTTATTTAGCCAGATTAATTATTTAGAAGAAATTTTTAAAATAACAGTCTGGCGTGAAAAAAACACATTTTTTTAAGACTACAAACTTAATAATAAAAAAACACAATGACTTCATTTACTTTCTAGCTGGGAAAGGTGGCATAGCAGAACAGAAATAATTCTGGTTTTATTCAGTCAGTTTCAGTAACACACATCGGAAGTTACCTCATTAGATTGGTGGTTGGTAGATATACTGGGAAGCACATAATTATTCATATCTCTGACAGATTTAAATGGAAATGTATTTCAATTCAACCAAAAAGTTGGTTTCTGACAGGAAATAATGACTTCAAATGTAAAATAAAACATATCACTTCCAACAAACAAAAAAGTGAAGTTGTTCTCTGTACCTGAAAAACGGCATGTTGACAACGATTCGCCTATTATTTTAGTGGTATTCACCAAGTTCATATGCAAGTGTGTGCAGGAGTTCAATTTCCTTGGCCATCTTGTTTTGGCTTCTTTCTACAGTTATTGGATGAGGTCTAGGTCAAGGTGTTGCAGGATCAGGGTAAAGCCTTCACCTTGCACCTTTTATTTTTCCATCACACAGACAGTTATGCCTGAAGTTGAAATAACAAGGTCCTAAACAAGACTGATCCACACATGCTTTTTTGCAGTAATGACAATAACACACAAATCTTTGATTATTCCTGTTTTTCTTTTACTTAGCTTGTATTTGTGCATGTACATGCAAAACAACTTCTAGAACCCTACAAGCTCTTCATGATTTGTTTGTTATCAAAGTTTTTTTATTATTATTTTTTGCTATCAGGCGATCATTTAGCCAAGTCTCTTAAAAAATTCCTGAAGCATTTTGTAATAGTGTTTCTCTCCTCAGCCTGAAATCTAGTTTGTTTTTGTTACAAACTAAAGAAAGTAAACGCTGAAAGTTTTTCGTTATCCTCTGTAAGCTAGTCAGACAAGGGCAGCTGGTCCTACTTTTTTTTTTTATTCAAATTTCCATTTAATTTTTAATAAAATTCTCATATGATTAGATGGATAAAATTTAGCAGGCAGCTCCTTAATTTTAGAAATGACTTTATTTAAGAAATATTTTTTAAAGGCGAGTAAAGTTAGTGTATAAAAGATATTTTATGCTCATCACATTTGAGTTCATGGATCCAGTTCACCACCACACACCGCTGTAACCTGATCCAAGTTTTCCAGACCCTGAACCTTGATTGGATCCACTTGTACTGGGTGAATAGCCACACTACCCCATCCCTTTGTGTGCCATTGGTTTTGAATCATAAGAGTATCGGTTGAGTGTTTTACTGGGAATCTGGGCTCTCAGTGTCTCACGTCGTTCTATTGTGCAGCAAAGAGGGCAGAGTTTGAGCTGCCTATTGTGAGGGAA
Organism: Micropoecilia bifurca; assembly: GCA_903067075.1. Taxonomy (NCBI): domain Eukaryota; kingdom Metazoa; phylum Chordata; class Actinopteri; order Cyprinodontiformes; family Poeciliidae; genus Micropoecilia; species Micropoecilia bifurca. The sequence goes on along the minus strand of CAEGAF010035375.1, from coordinate 72,002 downwards.
GTTTACTTTGTTTACTCCTTGTGAGAAAAGAGCGAATTATGCTTGTATTATGTATGGTTCAAGAGCTTTTATTAAAAGGAAGCTTTAAAATGAACCCTGGTTCCGTTTTAGACTCAATCACAGAAGCAGGTGCAGAGGGTCTTGTTGACTAATTGGATACAAGAACGTCGAAAGTAGTTTACATGGTGTGATAACCGGTATAAAAACCAGACTCACCAAACACCATTTTGAATGGCGTTCTTGAACACTTTGTCATACCAATCTAAACCTTGGTACAAATACATAATTAACCGGTTACACGCATATTTCTTTGAGAAATATGAACAAAGGGAACACAGTGGAGAGATTTTGTGTCCCTGGCCCATATCAGAGGCCAGTCTTCTGATTGTAATCTGTTTATCTGGTTCACCAACTTAGACATTTCCATCTCCAGTAGCTTTGATAAATTGACTTTGTAATTTTATGTTGCCAAAAGCCTTTTTTCTAAAGCCTTTCTGCTTATCTATAAAGATGAAATCCTGCAAGCTCCCTGCATCCATATAAAATCCTAAGAGGACATGCGTAGACAGGTAAAAACCTTGTTCAATACGGTACTTCTGGTAGTTGTAGGTTTGGACTTAGTTTAAGTTTTAAATTTTACTCAATTGCTAATGTTTGGCCATGTAATGTGAAAGGTCAACGCATAGACATAACATAAGGATAGACGCCTCATGCACCGCTCTTTCCTATTGTCGCTGACAAGATTTAGGGCAGCCATCTTGGAGTGGTAGATCACTCGACTCAGCCTTATGTGTTTAAGAGGCAAAATGACATATCAGAGCATTTAATCGATCATAACATGCTTTTTTGTTACTGGAAACTATATTCAAACATCTATCAAAGCTACATTTATAAACAATTGTATTATTTAAGTATGTTTTTAATACATAGTTTAGCATATTTATATTTAAATATGATTAGTGGCTATAACAATAGAATGGGAATGGAATATATAAATAGGAATGGAATATATATGTGTGTGTGTGTGTGTGTTTTCCAGCCAACCAGTTCTATTTTCAGGGACTCAGATTGAGTCCAAACTCCGATGTGATCCATTCTGCTGCAGTGAATCCGTCTCTCTTTATAGATTATATAAATACAGTAAAGTAATATTCCAATCACAATATAAACACAATAATATGTCCATCTTACTTGTAAAGTGTTGTCTGTGGAGCCTCACATCAATAGTCCATAGGTCAGAACAACAATATCCCTCAGTGCTGAGGCATCTGCTGCTGTTTTGATTGAGCAAAGTAGGAGGGACTACCGCTCCAAGATGGCCGCCGTATTTCCTTCGCCGGAGCAGCCATTGGTGGGTCTACTCTTATGCTATGTCTATGGGTCAAAGCTATGAAATTTACCGGAAATCGCCTGTGCTGTAAAAAAACAACAACAAAAAAAAACATCCTCCACTAGAGAGAAGAGCCGATCCCATTTAGGCGGCAGTTTATGCTAATTAAAAGATGACCAACACGAACTGGACGGCTTCGTTCTCGTCTATTGATGTCTTTGCTAAACACGAATACGTATTTATGTCTATGTTTGCTAAAACTACAACCAGACTACAATTATAAATCAGCGCAGAAAATTGACTTTATCGTTCACAACTTCTCTGTTCGCTGTTTGAACACAGGTTGAGTTGGAGGAATGGGAGGAAGCCCAGACTGAGCTGTGAGGCGAGATTAGCATCAAGAGGAATTGCGTAAGAAAAAAACGAAAAAAAAAAAACAATTGCCAGGTTAGTGATATTTATCCCACAAAGCTTTGAGTTTTATAAAAAAAAAAAACAACAAAAACAAAACAAAAAAAACTCTCAGCTTCTGCTGATGTTGAACAGCACAGTCCTGTGCATATAATCTGCTTTAAGTTCTTATTGAGGTTCTTTTCCAAAACAGTAACAGGTGCTGCGTCGATTCGCGTTTCCCCTTCAGATACTGTTTCCGCATCGTCTTCTCCGCACCGCCCATGCGCCAAAGTACGCGCGTAACACCTGTTACCATGTCACAAATGATGTCTTGTTTGCTGGTCCTGCTGGTTGAACCGTATTGATGTCTATGGGTTGAACAAACCATACGTCATTACTACATGATGACTCTCTTCGGGCATAATAGAGGCAGGCTGGCTTCTACCTTTCCCAAACATCTCTTTGGTGCTTTCACGAAACAGATGGAGAGGAAAAATGACATCTTAATCTCAATGTCAAGTGTTTTGTGAAATAGATTTGTTGAAAGAAAGCCACTGGTATTTGCTTTGGGCAGTTTGTCACGCCCATGTAGGGGACACAACAAACATGACGACAGTGGAAGAAGATACTCGAACTTGGAACAAAACCTTCCAACTTGCATGCAAAATCCTAAACTAACACTGGACAAAACTATGAACACGGCGTTCTTAAGGTGGTGGCAGCATCATGCTGTGGGGACGCGGTTCTTCAGCAGAGATTCAGGAAACGATCGAGATTGAAAACGTTCACAGACTGGTAAATAAGCGAGAGCAGGGTGGAGGTTCACCTTCAGGACAGTGGCACCAAATACTCAGCGAAAATGGAACGGTCTAGATCAGAGGACATCATGTGTCAGAACGGCCCAGTCAAAGTCCAGAATTAAACCTGATTAGGAATCTGTGGCAAGGCTGAGAACTGATTTTCAAATACGATCTCCAACAAATCTAAATTCAGTTTTATAGTTTGTATACAGAAATAAACCTGGAACAAACCTCTCCTCTATATCCACACATGCAGGGCTTTGCTAAAGTATGTAAAAGTGTAGCACAGGACCTTAAACACACCCACAGTTACACACAGTGGGGGCAGCATCATGCCATGGGAAAGTCATGATCTATTCACAGATACTGTCCATTAAAATGTACATTAAATTGAGCTGCAGGGACCATAAATGAACGCCACAGTTTCTCCTTTCACTTCACACGTAGACTCCACTTTACGCCGCCTGTCACAAAACATCTCTGAAGCGCACAGTGACTGGGGATTGTTATGTGATTGTGAAAAGGTTTCAGGGCTTAAAATACTTTTGCAAGGCCCTGTACCTGCAGTGTTGCATGCTTAATATTGTGTGTGCATTTTTCCTTTATCTGTCTTTTCATTTAGGGCTTGTAAGATCTGTTAAGTAAGCATTAAAGTCAACGCATTGAGCAACTAATCCAACGGCCCAGCCTCCTCCTGCGCTGTGTTGAAACGATATTTCTCTGTGTGAGCACTTCTGACTCAATCTCAGTTTCCTATGCACACACACACTTACAAGTTCCCTACTGTGTGAGTAAGTGCATATGTGTGTGTGTGTGTGTGTGTGTGTGTGTGTCTGCACGGGCGGGGGACTTTATCTGAATGTATGCATGCATGTCTGTGTGTGTGTGTGTGTGTGTGTTGTTACTCTAAACAGGGATCCAGCTTCCTCACTTCTCTCTTCCGTCCTCACTCTGGTGTCTGGCTGGCTGTTCTCGCCACGGTTGTAACCGCTCAACACATCGTCCTCGCTGCCTCCGCGGTCTCCATGACAACAGGCTGTCACAAAGGCGTCAAAAAGTCACCCGAGCACCGGAGATCAGGAAGAAGGAAGCACCTGGTCCCACCCTCGCCCCGGCTCTCTGAAGTAATCCAGGTAGGCAGACGCACACATTGGGGAGACGCGCTGTTACACAATGTTGAACCAGAGATGAAGGTTGCTCTTTTCAGGAGTGTGTTGAAACAGAGATGCATGATCAAACAAGTACCTTCGGGGAAAAGAAAGGGGAGTAAAAAGAGGCTGCAGCGTGAACGAGCACAACGAGAACCTTCGAGCAGCGTCACTGTTTTACTTTCAGTTCAGGTGTGAAGGAAGCAGCAGCCGCTCCAAAGGCTGGAATGTGTTGGTGTTGGACATATTGAGCTTCAGGTTTCCCCTGCAAGTCATTTTCACGCTGACAGTAAAACACAAGGAGCAGGTGTCTGAGAGGAGCTGTTATTACATAAAGTTGTCATTACGGTGGGATCCATTTTGCTGACGTCAAAGAGCAAAGACAGTCGCCCCAAAGACGGCGAGTCATCATGACCTTACGAGGCGGCACAGGACCGGTAATAAGCAGGTGGCGGATGAGAGCAATCATATGGGCGAAGGTTTGGGATGAGGTGTGAAGGAAACCCCTTCTGGAGGAATGCTGCTCAGGCTGTTAGGACACACACACACACACAGACGCGCGCACGTATTCAGGCAGGTTGAACAGGGGCATAAGAGGATAGCATTTCCCATCCGGAATGATAGAAGGGAGGAGGTGTGCCGGGAGTTTGGGCAGTTCTGATTCTGGTTTGGTGAGTTTCAGGGGCAGGTACTGTGTACACCTTACACACAGCAGCAGAGGCACAAGGCAGGGAGATTTCTAGTGAAACGAAAGCAGCGTTAAGGGAGAACTGAACACCTCAAAGGGTTTTGGATCCAGAAGCATCGAGGCTCGAGTTGAGCGCCTTGCAGCCCTGACTGGAGCGCCGCGTCGGTCGTGGTTTGCTGTGAAGGAAGATAGATTGTGGTGTCTCATAGGATCAAGAAGGTATTCACCGGGATGATTAGTGTGTCTGTGTGTGTGTGTGTGTGTATGCGTGTGTGCTCTGAACTTTTTCTTTTCTTCTACCTCCCTTTGGTCTCTCCCCCCTTCCAAGCTCTGAGGAATGCGGGGCTTATGTCAGTGAGAGTCAGGTACAGACTCACTAATTACCACTGCCCTTCCTCCCTCCATCCCTCCCTCCGTCTGCTCTCTCCTTCTTCACCGTCACCTCCTGCTCTCTCCTCCACTTTAAGACCTTGCGGGCTCCCCCCTCTGTTCTCCTGTCTCCCGCTGTTGCGTCTACACGTGTTGTCGTGACTGGAGCAGAGAGGAGAGGACAAACAAGAGAGGATCTGAGTCAGGATCTGAAAAAACACCAAAAGGAGAAGAGAAACTCTGACTTGTCCTCTCCGGCTGTGTGAGTGTTTGGAGTTGGTCGCCTGAGATTTGTTCTCACTGTGCTTTTTTTTTGTGGGGGGCCCCGTCACTGAAGACAGGAGTCCGCTTGACAACCAGCACGAGGCGAGCGGCGAACCTGACGGCCAGCGCAGAGGAGGAGGCGAAGAGAAGGAAAGAGAAGATGAGAAAGTGACGAGTTGGATCGTTGCTCTTTGCGTGGTGGACGAAGAACCGACGGCGACGCAGCGACTACACGTCCCATCATCCCACAGGTTGGCTGGAAACTCGTCACATGAGTTTTCTGCACTTCTTCTCCTCCTTCGCCTTTCCCTCTTGATCCCTAACAGATATGCGGTGAGGACATTGTGTGTTTTGTCACCTGGATGGCTCGTACTATACACACACTAACACACAGATGCACACACACAGTGGGTATCTGGAAGGACATTTTTTCAGCTGGTCAAGTGATCGCGCTGACCCAGCTGACTGCTGTAACCTTCCCGGCAAGGTTACGGGACGAGGTCTGGATGTTTATTTGTGTGTGTGTGAGTGTGTGTGTGTGTGTGTGTGTGTATGGTTGTGTGCTTTTAACTAATGTCTTGTCTTGCCATTTTATGTGTGTGTGTGTGTTTGAAAAACTGGTCGAGCAGGGCGCCAGTCAGCCTTGGGTGTCCTGTTGTTGTACAAACGAGATTTAGTTGCGTGTGTGTGTGTGTGTGTGTGTGCATACACTGAGCCTGCAGTGTGTCTGTTTAGGACGGCTCATATCCAGCTGATATTTTCAAGAACAGATGTCCTGTGCTTCTCCATACGATGATGTACACTTTGAATTTAGATTTGAAGTAAACGTACCTTTGATAAAATCTGCTGGCTTCTTAAATAATATCTTTAACACCGTGGCCTGTTTTAACCATGTAATTTAAACTCTGATGCGGCTTTTAATCCAACTGAAGATTACATTACTTGTAAGACACAAAGCAAAACTGAGACTGAAGCAAAACAAAACAAAAAAAACTGGTAGTGAAACTCAAAGTAATACATTACAGGTTCTGTAAAATTATTTGCACAATACTGGACTGATTTAATTCAGATCAGTCCAGTAATTTGCAATACAATCCAGAAATGTATTCAGATTCAGATGTAGCTCCACACAGTCCAATTTATGGTTCTATCGGTGGCTCTGTTTATGAGAGACCTAGTTAAAAACAAAGAGACGGAACCAGAATTATAGCTAAGAAAAACTAAGAGATAATGTAAAAGTAATAGCAGTTTTAGTGCCACCACCGGCTTTATCCAGAAAAGAGTCGCAGCTAAATACATGCGTTTTTTCTATGGGAAAGAAATACAAAGAGACAAACCCAGTTAAGGGAAATAACTACTACACAGATGTCTCTGCCTGGGAAAGAGACATTTCTGAACACTGAAGCACCGAGTGGATTTCCCTCCATGTAAAATAAAATCAAAGAGCGTTCACAAAGTGATAACAATGTCAGTGATGCGTCTAAAATAGAGCTAAATACAAAAGGGTGCTTTCCATGGATGATGAGGTAAAACAAGTAACAAAGTTAGAGGCAGTAATATTTCTATTAATAGCCATTTCTAAAAGAAAAAAAAAACCAGGGCGATACTGATTAAGCACAGAAATACTTCATTATCAGCTTTCATAACATCCCATAACGTGAGGACAGGGAGGACTAATATATGTAAAACACAATGGATGCTAAAGTCCTTGCCTTACATGAGTTTGCAGGACAAAGTTTGTGGAACATAATAGAGACAGTCGACCTTGGCTCACAGAGAATAAAACCTGAGAGTGTAAATTAGGTGTCGTCCAGAAATACCATCCTGTAGTTTTTGTGTAGATGCCTCCCTACCTGGACTGAACTCTGACAACCTTATCATAAAATATTCTACATGTAGGTGCAGGTATGTTTGATTCACATTCAAGAATGACTCAATCGATGCTTATAAACTGAGATTGTTTTCTTTACGACGACTTTCAAAGATGATGATTCATGTATCAGTTTTTAAACAACAACTTTGAGCCAGTTCTTCTTCTCTTGTTTTTGTTTTACTGAGTTTGTGTGTTACATCTCTTTGCTGTTTTATCAGACAGCTTATTTGGAATGTATTTTTTTATTTCAAAAGCTGTCTCCGTCGCTCCTCAAGAGCCTCAGAGGTTTTCAACAAAATACATTGTGACATTACCTCACCCACATTATGACACACTTTAGAAAGCACAACTATCCTAATGCTTTAAAGGGCTGACATTCTTTCATTTTCCAAAGCCTGGACGAGGCTGAGGAGTATTTACTGTAAATGTTTTCTGCTGGTTTCTGAAAGGTGTGTGTCTGGTCAGACCTGATGAGGTGGTGACACGTGGTTTCTTTGCACTACCTCATGCAAGACCAAAACTAAAAATAGAAACATGGAAAATGGCAGACCTGTGACACTTTTGTTTTAGTCAAACGATTCTGTCTTCGCGTCACCTCCTCAGTAAAGCCATGGCAAATTGTGCAAGTAGATGTTTTCAAAAAACTAAAAAAAAAAAAAATAAATAAAGATTGAATCTGTATTTGAGCTGTTTTGTCCCAGAATGACTTTACTGATAAATCGTGTTTGGGCCGTTGTTGGTTTCAGGAAGACGAGACCTGTGACTGAAGCAGATTCAAACAGGAAGAAAATGTGACATTTCTCTTGTTTTTTAGAAGCACGACTTAGAATATTGTTTAACAAACCTCAAACAGAAGGAAGAGAAACAGCTTAGACGGCATGAATTAGAGGCAAACAGACACGTAGTATACAATCATGCCACACGATCATCTCAAGCTGAATATGAGGAAGCACAGATTTAGTACGCTGCGCATGTGACAAAGCCAAATCCAGAAACTCAGGACCCAGAAACCCAGAGCTCATGCAGCTCAGGCGGAGAAGGGGACCTGTTAGCACTATTGTGCTGTTTATGAAACACCTGTAACCAGATCTCATCTCCTCTCCCTCTCTTTCTCTCTCCTTCTCTCCGATTCTTTCTGTTTGTCACAAACACACACATACCTGGAGAGCACAATGGCCACATTCTTCCCCTCTGTCTACCCCTCCCACCTTCCTCTTTAGCTCCCATCTGACCAGGCCAAACACAAGAGTGGCATCAAGACTAAAAGGAAGTAAAACAGGTCAAAATGACTGTGGCGTGATGTGTTACGAAAAGGCATAATATTTAACGTGTGCTCATTTGCAACAGGAAATATATGAGACTATGAGGAATTTAAAGCTTCCTTTTGAAGAAAAAAAAAGACAAAAGTATTAGGACAAATAATAAAATTAATTCTTTTAAAGAGGTTAATACATATACAGCTCTGGAAAAATTTAAGAGACCTTTTTACTGAATCCCATTGAAAACCTCATGGTTACTCCCCCAAATATTAATTTCTGAAACATTAGTATTGTTGTTTCTAAATGAATATGAACTTGTTTTCTTTGCATCATTTGAAGTCTGAAAGCACTGCATCTTTTTCGTTATTTTGACCATTTCTCATTTTCTACAAATGCTATATATGTCAGTAGTTTATATAATAAAAAAAATTATGTTCATTTTACTCAAACATATACCTAGTAAAATCAGAGAAACTGATAATTTTAAGTGTTTTTTTTATTTTTATTTTTCCAGTGCTGTATTTATTCCCTTCCCACTCACCTTGAAGAAGAGCGTGTTATTAGTCCTACATTTTGTTCAGCAGGACACGATTATGTGGCTCTTTAGATAGTATAAAGTTCATTTTTATAGATAAAAAAATATTTTATACCGAACTGTTTGGTTTTGAGAAAGACAAACTGAAGAGAAAATTTGTTTTTAATTATTTGGGAATCAATAATTATAGTACGAACGATAAATAGCCGTCTCCCATGTCAAATGCTCTGTTGACACCCTTCCTTGTCCGTCTGCTCACTTAAAATTCTTTGCAAAACATAATTTCAAATGTACCCAGAAACTGGATCTGTCATCTTGTTACAGCAAACATCCTGTTGAGGTTTACACTGCAAACAGCAGTCATGGATTACAGATTCGCAGTACTCATTAAGACTAATAATAATAATAATAAAAAAGTCTTATTTAAATGAGGCATCGGTTTCCATTTTTGATTTGTGTTCAGATCTGTACTTTGCTATGTTTGGATTTCTGCTGGCATACCTCGTTTTTATGAGGTTTTCCTAAAAATGTCCCTCATGATGTTACGTTGATATGATGATAATTCGTTTATTCGTCTGGAGGAAACGCAGAGTAGAAACCTAATCGACTCGAAAGCAATCAACACTTTACTAAAGCCGGTTTCAACTCTCTGCCGCTCCACTAAGATGAGACATTGTGTAACTTGATGTTCGTCTGTGAATGTGGTTGAGTGTGTAAACAGGTGACATCCACTCTCTGCCAAGGCTGGATCAACACTCCCCGTCCCCTGTATTTCCTCAGTCCCCTTTCCGCTGTTCAACCTTCGACCCCTGCGTAACCCCGGTGCCCCCCGGTGCGGTGACACCAGTGAACTCTCTATCCTCTCCTCTCGTCCTACACCCCCCTCCTCGCTCCTCCAGCCTGCTCAAGCCCTAATGCTCTTATTATGCTTCATTTCACTGTAAGTCACCTCTGCAGGAGAAAATGAGCGAACCAGAAAACAGGACCTTCTTTACGTACCCATGCATGTAGGACGACGCTGCTCTGTGGCGGCTGTTGCTAATATTTCCAATTATTTCCTTTTATTAAAATTAACTCTAAAGTAAGTCATGTGATACAAAATCTATTTTCCCCAAGGACATTGACATTTACCCATTAAAACCTTCTTAGATCTGTCTATGGCAGGTTAAAGACACTCAGTCTTGGCATTGATATTATGCTAATTTAATGGTTTTTAATTTTAAACAAACAACTTCAGGTTTTTTATTTAAAGAACGCAGTGAAAACGTTTACATTTATGTTGCTTTTTCTGAAACACACTTCTAACAGCCATCTATAAACTTCTGACATAATTCTAGATGGTTATTTGACTGAACTCTACCAATCAGAATTGGTAGAGTTCATTTTAACTGGTTGGTCATCAAACAGGGTCAACAAATTCTCAATATGAGTCAAGACTAGGTCCTGTTTTGATCTCTGTTGGGGGATTATTATCCTGTTAGCACACCTAGCTGTCAACAAGATTCATGTCACGACTGTGGTTGAGGTGTGGACCCCAAAATGCAGCAGGCTGGAGACGTAATGTGGAGTTTTAATATGAAAACTTGATACGAAAAAAATCCAAATGAACAATCCAACGGAGCACAAACAATCCAAGAAAAGCAAATCAAAACTGAAGACATGATTGGATCATCAAGGAACAGGTGGTAAACAACAGAGAAAACAAAAACAGAGTGACGAGCAAAGTGATGAGACAGACTGGCGAGTCGTGACTGAGATAGAGGAGCTTAAATACTGGGGGGCAACAAATGGAAGAATTTGCTCCAGGTAGATTGCAGGTGTGAGTAGTTGGCACAGGAGCTGGCTGAGGCGCAGGGAGAAGGTGGCACAGGGAAGCTAAGGAGAAATACTGGAGAATAACACCAGGGAGCTGAAAATACTTCTAATACTAGAGGAACAATAAGAGTAAAGAAAACCTGATAAACTAGAAGAGAAAAAAACAATCTTTCCATTTTACCAATGCGTTTCCTCGTACTGGAAGTCGCGTCGGTGTTTTGAAGGAAGTTAGTCAGAAGTACTGATCTGAATCTTAAAAAGAATCCATGACGCAAGATTAGGGTGATGGCAGGGAGGTCTGCCAACCTCTACAACTTCGAGCTCATCACCAAAGATAAACCCACACAAGTATTAACATTTATAAGAAGTATCAATAGAGGTTTTTCCATTGATTACTCAGAAGTTTTGTTTATTGTTTTTTTTAAATATAGAAAACATATCAATACTGTTTTCCCCAAAACGATGTTAATTTGTTGTATCATCGATTGAGAGACTCCTTCCTCATTTCCTGCCAGAAACAAGCCTGTTTGTTCAGTGCTAATAATTTTTAATGTGCGTCTCGGCGGGGTGTGAATAACTTTGGGCTCGCCTGTATGTAAACCTCTGACCAGCGCTGTGCACACATCCTCAGATTTCTGCTGGCTGTTCTCAAAGACGTTCTCCTATGCATACCTGTTGCTCCACACAATAGCCCAGTTGTCCAGACAGCTGGCCGTGTCAAAGTGTGTGAGCGTGTGTGATTTGATTCTGGTTTGGAGGAGAAGTAAATACGGATGGGATGTGTGTGTGTGTGTGTGTGTGTGTGTGTGTGTGTGTGTGTGTGTGTGTGTGTGTGTGTGTGTGTGTGTGTGTGTGTCTATGCGCTCGAAAGCGAGCAGCTCCAAAGGAAAGAAACTTCACACTGTACGACTCTGCCTTTCATGACAGGGTTTCACCCACAAGAACACACATATTGCCTCCCTGGGCTGTGCCAGAATGGAATGTCCCATATGTTGTATCGGACTATGAACCCGTTCATAAAACTGATACAGAGTAGTCAGTCGCATGGAGGCTGCTGTTGCACACACAAAAGCACGCTCATCTTACGCGCAGACGCTCTGGTTCGTCAGTCTCTTCCACGTTTCTCCCCCGGCCCGTTCCCACACTCCTGTCTTTTGTTGGGTTAGCGGTGTCAGTGTGCAGGCAGGGCGGCGGGTGTGTTACGCACAGCTTTGGTTTCTCAGGATGATTTCATTTTATTTCGGGTCTGGAAACACCTGACTGTGAGGTTTGCGTGACATTGTTTAGCAGTTCTGCCTTTGTGCGTCCCTGTTTGGGGGCGTTAGCCTGAGTTCACGGCTGCTGAATTCTAGCAGCTTTTCATTCAGCTCTTATCGGCCGGCTATGCTTTCCCCTTCTCACCTTACTGGATGTGGGTGTGAGAGGCTTTTAGGTGAGCGGCGTTGGGGAACATTTTGTCTTTCCAAGTAGCAGGGGACGGCAAAGACCGTCGGTTTGCTAAAAGATGAAACTCTTGTACATTGAAACACAAGTGCCTGGATATTGAAGAATATTCTGTAATGTAAGGAACACAAATGTGGTAAGATAAACTGTGAGGAGTTAAGTTAATTGTTTACAAGAGTAAAAGAGAATGTGGGAGCCTATTTGCAATTTCCTAGGAAATTAGGCATTACAGGTTGTGTCGTGGGAAAAAAAAAATAGAAATCATATTGCTCATGTTTGCAAAATAATGCAACAGTCGTTCTATGAACTGTACAAAAAATGTGTTTGAGGAAAAGTAAATATTGTGACTCATTTAGGTGAGTTTCTCTAGCAAGTCCGGCTGTTTCATGGTGAGCTATAATTTCATTTCATTTTCCATTTTTATTGCTAACTTTTCCCACTAAATCTGATTATCCTGACAAGCTTTTTCTGCGCAGATGAAACCTAAACTATCCAGGTGAGTTATCTACAGAAACCAGGAAAGCGTTCCTGAAAAGATGCTGCTCAGCTTCACACATTTTTATACTCCAGGTTAAACTTCCGCTGACAACTCTTTACAACTATCGTGCTGTGATGAACTTGAGGCCTCAGACAACCTATTTCAGTTCACAGTGCAATGTTTTCACAACCAGGTTCTATTTGTCGCCTGGTCTTTTCATTCGGTGACTTTTGACTGCCTCGGGGTTACATCCTGAACAGATTGCCAGTTCAGCACAAGGCAGCAAAGTGACACTCGCTGCGGCTGATTGGCTTGACTTGTATATTTTTGGACTGTGGGAGTAAGCAAGATAAAATTTGATAAAACTGGGCTTGGTCTGCATGTCGCAGAATCATAGTTGAATTTGAGCAAACACGGTAGTAATTAAATCTGATTGTGCTGTAATCTGCAAAACACTGTGATCTATGGCGTTTTACAAAAGTGTTTACAGCCTTTCAACTTTCTCACAGTTTGTTGTGTTACATTACGTCCACAAACTTTACTATATTTAACTGGAATTCAATTGGGGAAAAAATTATGAAACTTTATTTTATTTTATTTTTTTATGTGTGGTTGTTTTCAGTCCCACCAGGCCAATTAATACTTTATAGAACCACCTTTCAATGCAATCACAGTGGCAGATCTTTAGGTTTATTTCTAGTCCAGCTTTTTTCATCTAGAAACTAAATCTTTGCCCTTTTCCTTTGCAAAGTGACTCAAACTCAGTCAGCCTGATGAGAGTGTCAGGAAACACATATCTTAAAGTTAGTCAACGGGCTGAACATCTGCAGACTAGAGTATCAGAGTATTTTTGCAATATGGCCACACCCATATTTCAGTTAGTTTGGGGATAGGTGCCTTGCCTTCTTTCAAGGAAGAAGTTGGAACTGAACCCACAACAGCTTTTTCCACTAAGCCACAGCCATTCTACAGAGAAATTAATTAGCCCATTAGCAAGCTTTCTATTTGGATCAACCTCTGGTGTTTTACTGGGTCATTTCAACCACATGGACACAGTACGATGCTGCCACCACCAGATGTTACTGTAGGGATTAGGATATGTTTAAAATACTTTAAAATGTCACTGCATACAACGAAAAGAAGGTTTTGTTTTTTTTACTTTTCTTGTGTTTCAATGATTGCCACAAAATGAAAAAAGAATGCAAGGAACAATTTGCATGTTATGAAATTGCAGTAATACATAACACAAACAGTGACAACAAGCGCCTGTCTACACATTTATTTACTAATTTTCACATGAGCTCTGTTGAAGTTTTAGCTAAATTTGGCCCCCTTTACTTGGTGAGGCCTCCATTTGTCACATGATAACTGGGATTATCTCCCGGTACAGGGAGTTAGGACAGTCATCCACGTTGACGTTAAGGTGGTTAGTGGCTATCGGGCAGAAAATAAGCAGCTGTGCTGCGGCTTACATGTCATCAGCATGACAGCTTTCTGTTGTCCTCAAGTTTTTGAGCTGCTTCAGTGATTTTCCTCCCTATCTCTGCGGCCCTGCCTTCCTCCTTCCTTTTCTCCTTGACCTTGGCAGTGATTGTAGCACAGAAACGCACACGCTGTGCCTTGTCCTCTGCTGGTTAGCGACAGGCCACATGACTGCATGTAGAGCAAGCGTCAGCTGACCGACTTCTAGGCAAAAGGGGAAACGTCTTTCATCAGAATGAAGGAAGGGGGGGGGGAAGAGATCTCATTGTCTTGTATTTGTGTGTGTGTGTGTGTGTGTGTGTGTGTGTGTGTGTGTGTGTGTGTGTGTGTGTGTGTGTGTGTGTGTGTGTGTGGCAGGATGGCAGAGGTCTTGTTTTTGTGCTGAGTCATTTTGGTAATCAGAGGAGCAACTCTGGAATTGGCTGACAGGAGTTGTGGGATTTCACGTTGTCGGTTTTGCTGAGAAAGTGCTAAAAAAGAGCAGAGCGGAAGATATTCTGTCAGTTCAAAGTTTTACTAAGAACGATTGCTGTCAGTGATATGTTTGAACATATTGTTCGAACACAAGTGGCAATCCTGTTCCCCCCCTCCTCTCTCATACTAACTCACAGTTTTAGTGAGGGACAAATTATTTCCAACATATTTTACGTCCGTCGCATGTGAAGCATATCAGAAGGCTGTTCGAACGGCGTCACAATGAGACGCAGAACCTCTGATGCTCACGTATAAGACATCACTAAGTTTAATGAATGTTGGATCATTTTTGTCTTGGAAGAAATTTTGTCCAGATGTGGCCTTCTAGCCGATCTCACGTGCCCTGCAGGGTTAACACGCACTTCTCATTTAATTTCTGTTTATGTTTTCAGTAACTATAACGTTTACAGACAATACAGAGCAGTCGCCCCCCACCTGTCACATTGTTTCAGTTACTGTCTCTTTATTTTGGGTTGAAGGTTACTTATCTAATGATGGTGCTGTGTTTGACTAGCCCTGCCTTCAATTAAATAGCTAAAGTGTCGTGATGTGGACTAATTTAGATTTCTTTGAACACAGATCACATATTTTCAGATAGAATCATGAGCATGTCAGTGTTCCTGAGTTTTTCTTTTATTCTGCAATCCACACGGGCCTGAACTTCTGGATTTTTCTCTCTCAGGTTTTTAGTTGGGTGAGATTTTCAGGACAGAGCCTTGGAAAATGTTAAAGTAGTTGAGTGATCTGTACGTTTCACAAATTACAAACAAGAGAAGGACAATTCAGGAGAGTTGTGGGAATATTTAACGATTTTTTTTTTTTAAACTAAATTAATTTAGATTAGTTGATTTAAAAACTCTACAACACGTCAAATCAAAACCTAATTATCCAAAAGGCTTTCTAAACGTAGGCACAGAAGAAAAAAAATCCAGTCTCAGTTCTCATATTTCTCTACGCATCCAGAGTTTGATCATATCAAAAGGAAATGCCATATTTTCTGAGATGTCTTATGACCTGATGTGTTGGTGTGTTTGCTTTCAGCTGGAACACTTTTTCTATTGCTGTCAGTTGATAATTAGCATCCCCATTCTTGCTGCTGACAATAGGGAGATATTTTACATGCTTTCTGAGGGAGTGAACTCTAATTTACCCCACACCAGAATTTAGACAACTCTCTTGCTTCTGATTGGTTGGGAGATGGCAGGAGGCGGGATCATGTTCCCTTCATGCAAAAGCTGGCATTTAAAATAATTTTCTATAATCATGGGAGAGTCAGCAGGAAGGAAATGTGGTTGTGTGACTGTAACAAATATTAGGGTCAGCCTGCCCAAACACGAGTCAGCACAATACGTTGAATTAATTATCTTTTTTATATATATATATATATATATATATATATATATATATATATAGAAATATACAATTGATTTATGTAAAAAGTTTAATTGTCTGCATAATTAATCAGAATACTCAACAATCAAGACAGATGAACAGTTGCCTGGATATGAAGTAGTTTCCTTATACAAAGTGGAAGGAAGCAGAGAACTGAATAAATATTCTGTATGTAAATAATCATTTAGTTTTAGTTGTGTTCTGCCAATTCACATCACAGTTAAAGTGCTTCTTGCTGGAACAACTTATCCATTCTTATTCTTGCTGGCCACCAAGATTTTGACACTGAATTGACTCAGTCTTTTACAGAGCAGTTGAAGTTTCTATTTGATGCTAAATATGCATTTAAAACTCTCTCTGGGACCGCTGGAGTATTCTGATCCGAAGCATTTGTAACCCCATGAAGTCCATCCGAGCCGTGTTTCACAAGCATACAGAAACCGTGCTGCTATTAAAGGATATTTTCCCGTTTTTGTGATCCGTGAGGATTTTTGATGATAAACAAGAGGCAGCCACCAGCGTCGGCCTCGGCTCTGTTTGTGTACATCTTTCCATGGTTCACACAGGAGACCTGCAGGGCCAGTTTGTCTTCGGTTCTGTTAACATGGAGATGATGGCTTTATATCTGCCCCAACATTATGTTGAAATCAGCATTTTCCTGATTTACGTCACACTAAGGCACCATTTACGTTTTACGTTTTTACTAAATGTCTCTCTTTTCTAATTTTCTTACACTGGAATCTTTTCTTTAGATCAGAAACTCTAAATCCAAGTCGATGTCTAGAACAGCTTCTATTCTGCATCCCGTCTCCAACACACCTGGATTAAAAGGCATACTTGCCTCATCAGTGTGTCATTCAGCTATGCAGACGCCTGGTAGCGAGTTGCAGGGCAGCAGCTCACCAGGATTAGACCTGGGCATGACGATCTGGAGCCTAAAGCCTTGTGATTCTGACTAGTTTTCTGCTGGCACACTGACAGCCAAGGTGTTTATACATAAAATCAAAACTGCCCTAACGCACACATTTGCTCAAATATCAGCTCGGGTATATAAAAAGATTGTAACCAAGCCATGTTTTACTTTATCGTACCAGGGTTTTACACTAAGAGTTAGTTAGCACTTTTATTACCTGGCAGTCAAGGGTAAGGTCTAACACCTGTTAAGTGACGGCTGAAAATTTTTATAATGCTTTATACAGTTTGCAAACATTTAGACTGCTGAAGGAAATGTAATAAATTTTACACTGATAGCATAGCAACTCTTTATACTTAGGATATTTACTCACTCCTCTGCCCACCTTTAGACCTTTCAAAAGTTGACCACTGGGATAGACTACAGTCAGATTTTTGAGGAAAAAACATGAAATAAAAATTGCTTGCAGATTGTTGATATAAACAAGAAAGAAAGAGAATATAAACACAAAAGTTAATCTCTTGAAGTAAATGTTACATGTTGCTTTCCATTAATCACGTTTTCGAGCATAGATGTTGTTGCAAAAAGATTAGGCTGAACCTGAAACCATGTAGACAAACTGCCGTGATCATTTGACTATTTTGGTTTTCAGCTCATTTTATACCTAAAATTTGTAAAATGTCTTTATTTCATAAAAATGATGAAACGGTGTTCTACACTGCGGGGTAGGGTTTAGTCATTTTATAACTTGTTAGAGGCCAGATTATTTATACACTGAAGCATAAAGTTAAGAGTGCCTTTTTAGAACAGGTTTAGGCTGCAACAATCTACTTAGATTTCTTCAACTGGGAATGTTTTTGATGTTTTAATCCTGTATATTTTTGTGTTTTTTTGCTCAGGACAGACAAACACCAATGACTGAAGATGATATGTAGGTCTAAGCAAAAATAAATAAATCAAAAATCTGTCTTCCCTCTTGTTTTATAGAGTGCAGAGCATAAAGTCATCTTGATGCTTGTATCCTTCACAGCCAACCTGTAATGTTGGTTTATGATTCTGATTGGCCTTCACTTCAGGCACCTCAGGCCGTGCCGTAGAGAGATTTCATCATTTAAAACTTTGAACGGATTTATCTACACAGTTTATGGAAGTGCATAGCAAAAACAGTGCCGATCACTGATTGCTTGTCCTTCATTAACAGAGTTGTTGGTTAATGCGTTACTAAGGATCAGCACACACACACACACACACACACACACACACACACACACACACACACACACACACACACACACACACACACACAAACNACACACACACACACACACACACACACACACACACACACACACACACACACACACACACACACACACACACACACACAAACTTACGTTGGTCGAGTTGCACCTCGTCTGATAGCTGTCCAGGCTCCCGTTCTATTCAGGGTTGTTTGAGGTTATGTACACTTCCACACATTGTCAGTCCTTCCTATTCTCTCTGACACTTGCTGTGTTTCTGGTCTGTATATCCGCGATGTGACAGCTTTGGTCTGGTTTGCATTATCCCTCTAGTTGCTGTATTCCCCAGTATGTGACCACCAAAAGGCCTTTCAGGTTTTATTTAGCACAGCAGGATAATTCGAACTGTGTAGTTACCACATTTTATCAAGATGCACACGTAATGTTGTTCACTTCTTAATGCTTTGGACTTAGTTCTATTCACACTTTTCCCCCCAGCAGCACACTAACAAACAAATCCACAGAAATGTTGAGTATCAGAATAGAATTGAGTCATCCAACCACAGATGACCGCTAGCCAACATGTCTTTTAAACCTTTATAGTGCTGCATGACAAAACACCTTAAACTGATTTTTCTCAATCAGTTTAAGGTGATTCAGAAACAATGAAAGCATGCATATTCAGTTTTAAAGCTGGATTTTCAAATGAATAAAAAATGTATTTAAAAACCAACAACACGGATATCGGAGCTTCTGTTAATTTTAATGGTTAGGAAACTGATTTGTAATACAGCTCTGCCTATTTGTGGTTCAGTATTCATAGATTCATTCATTGCGAGTCCAAATTATTAACAGAAACTCTGCCTTGTAATTTTTCTCATGACACTTATTTATTTACAACTTTTGAAAGACAACGCAGCTTAGGAATCTGACTTACCTCAGGGCAATGCAACATAAACAATGAACAAATATGAATATGAGTGTTTGGTTTTTGTTAGGGTCAGAAACAGTTGAAACTGGATCGCCAGTGTAGAATAGGATAACTATTATTTTATCCCCAGAAAAGTGAAATGTTTTAAAGGATGAATACGCACACATATATGTACAGTTTGCTCCTGTTGCTGATGTTTGAACAAAAGCTAAGCTAATGCTAGTATGTTTATTGTCTGTTTAATTACGACTCAGTTCTGCTCACAACATGTTTTAGTGCCGTTGTGCTTAATCACACGCGGAGAAGACTTGCATCACTTTGTCCTTCTGCTTCATAAACTTATCACGTTACTTTGAACGTTTCTGTCTTAATACGTTTCCTCCACAGGTGGAGCTTTCCTGAAGCTCCCTGCTATCACTAGGCTAATCTACAGCGGCAAACAGAAACAGATACGCTATAAAACAAAAAAAAGTACAAGATATTTGTACCTTTTGTTGAATATTTTTCATGACCTTAATATAAAACATTGAGATGGATATGTTAAAACTGCAACATTTGCACTGAATTCTTAACCATATTTATGTTTTTTCTAACTTTCACAAGACATTATGATAGTTCATTATATGAAGTCTTTAAAGATAACTTGCTAATCTGGTATTAGCATGTGTCCTGGCTAATCAAATTAGAAGAAAAAAAACTTTAACAAAGACCATTCGCATGTGGCATTAAAACTGCATCCTGCGTGGTCAGATCACAGTTACCTGGTTTACATCCAAATAAACATGTTGCCACGTCCGAGTTTGGGCCGTCAGACGATCAAGTAACAAGACTGCTGATACTTATCGCCACAGATTCGTTTTTCCGCATTTCTTAGACATCAACATAGCTGAGAAACATCTCTTAGTTCAGTGAAGCTATTTCATTGAGTCTATGACAGTTTACCTGTCAGACGTAACAGACAAGATAAGAGGGAACAGAGACTGTTACTCATAAAGAAGCATTGCCGTAAAACAGCTGTCTGGTTGTTGTTGGAAATTTCTTAGGTTATTTATTTGTGTGACTGAACATTCCTGAAACTGCAAACTTTGCCATCAACAAGGACCGGAAGTTACTGGGGATCAGATTGAGGCAACTTTAAACGCATCAAGTACGCTACGCTATGTCGTGGCTCAGTGAAATCAGTAAGCTAGTGGTAGATATCCTAGCAGTTAAATGTCAGATTAGACATATTTAGAGTATCATTGTGGCTGATTTTAGCTGCAATGAGAAACATTGTGATTATCCCTCTCCATTTTCCTGATTATCACAAACCCGTCACACCCTGTGCCCTTTCATCCTTCTACCTTCCCTTTTGTCCGATTCCTTATCAGGTGACCAATAGGGATATTGAAGGAGGGAGTAAAAAGTGGGGGTTACCTGTGCTGAGTGGCCCCACCTCTCCTCCTCTGGCCACTCAGAAGGGTAAACACAAAACCACCTTCACTTACTTCTGCACTCTGCCTGTCAACACCACAGCTCGGTGAATGGATAGAGACAGAGAGAGTTTTTGACAAACGTGTGTGGACTGCCAGTAGAATAAAACACACAGGCTGCGTTTCCTTGGCCTACCCTTCAGTATCTGTACCGGGATAAAGGTAAAGTGCTAAAAATGTGTTTCTAGCTTTCGACTCCTTTACATCGCTTTTCTCGTTCAAATTGCTGCTTCTCATTGTTCTTTTTGTCTTGAAAGATTTGTTTTTGACCTCTTTATTAAAACCACCTCAACATTTGACTGTAGGTTGTTTTGTCTGACCAAAGAGTCTTTCAGTAAATATCTGGTATTGTTTGACTCATCCATTGTCAGAAATAAATTAAATAAAATTCAGCTACTTGCCTTAAGAAGTTTACCCGACTGCCTGTTTTACCAGCTCACTGTAGCCAGGCTGATTGCACACAAAGGCAATCAGTGATGGGAAGGGTGATCAAGGAGTCTTTGCAATGAAACCAGTGGAACCAGTGGAGTGGCGTGACATGTGTGTTCAGGGTGGGGGATAAAAATAAATGCTTCAGCGACTACACATAGAAGTCACTATTGTCGCCTTCATTCTTCCGGGTTGCTGTTCATATAGTATGTGGACTTTTGCCCCGATGAGGTGAGCTGTGTGCTTAGCGTGTGCATGTGATCTGGATCTTCGCTCATTCACTGCAGAAAGTGCTCGGTGCTAGAAATGCAGTGATAAATAGTTTCTTTTTAATTATATGATTTAGTTTTTTATATGCTGGTGAAAGAAGAACTAGGCTACATAAGCCTTACCTGGAGCTGAACTTGATTTGCTGTGTTTGTCAACAGGGTGGGCCCGAATGTGAGCAAAGGTTGGCTCATTTATCAGCCTAGAAGGAGGAGGAAATAAAAAAAAAGGTCACAGGCAGTCAAGTTGTTGATGAATGTTTTTTTTCACACCTGAAGGATTTGTGGGATCGTTTTGGGACAGGATGCCCTCCTGATCAAAATAGAATGAAAGTCAGAACTATTTCTGAAATCAGTATTATTTAAAACTTCAGGGACATTCTGCGCTTTATAGAAATGGATCAACAGGCTACACAAAATAAAATTGGATGTTTTAAACTAATTTTACACATTTCTTCTGATCCATCGCTGGAGTGTGGCAATACATTAAGCTCACAAGACAAGATGATCTGCAATATTAGATGAGACAGTATGAGCCAGTATTGTCAGTGAGGCCAACAAAACCCCCGAGGTTTTTTTGTGTTTGTTTTAAAAACAAGAGATTCAAACAGCTGCATTTTAATGAAGAATCAAATCCAGACTTCACAAGTCCTCATGTTGCAGATTTTATTCGTTCTACTGTTTCCAGAAACAGAATAAATATTTCGTAAATCTTAAATTGTATTTAAAGAATACGGATTCTTTGCGGAAATCAACTTTTATTCGTTTGATGCAAATCAGAAAACTTTGTTTTGGTTCTAAAGTTAGCAGTACGTGCCAATGCCACTTTATTTTGTGTTGATTTAAAACACTAAAGAAACATATTTAAGAACAGATATGTAACAGCACCAAGTGTGTTACTGATAAAAATAACATGTTAAGAAATAGCTTAAACCAGCATATTTCTGTAGAAGTAGCAACGATATTAGATATTATTTTCGGGTTGCTCAGCATGTTCTGACCAACTTCAGGATGTGCTACTGTTGTATTTCTTT
The DNA here is from genome assembly GCA_903067075.1 of Micropoecilia bifurca. Taxonomy (NCBI): domain Eukaryota; kingdom Metazoa; phylum Chordata; class Actinopteri; order Cyprinodontiformes; family Poeciliidae; genus Micropoecilia; species Micropoecilia bifurca. The sequence goes on along the minus strand of CAEGAF010035375.1, from coordinate 49,973 downwards.
TGGTAACTCGAAAAATCAGATTTCACAGTACAAAGAGAAAGTTTCAGCAGCAACCCGGTAAGACGCTCCAAAGCAATTCATGATATTTTAATTTTCACTTCCTTTCTTATATCAAATTAAGAGCCTGAAAAACAGACAATGTGTCAAGCCAAACATTTAGTTTCGCATCACAGGCTCGTACTTTTAGCCTCCACGAGACAAACACACATCTGCTTTGCCAGACAGTCTTCACTTTGACAAGATCAAGTGTGACATTTTCATTGTTTTATTGTTTTAGTTTTGATTGAGAAACCGTCCCCCCCCCCCTGCTGCTTTCACTGACCTTGTTTCTGAATCAGTTCAACAACCTGAACCCTAGCATATTACAATCAATGCTAATATCTACAAAAAAAACCCAAACACATCATTTTTGTTTAAAACTTCTTTTAAAAAGAGATATAAATGTGTCACGAGAAAAGTTATGAGATCATTTTTGTTATCCACCATCAAACCTTTGAAAAAAAAATCTCCTAAAAAGTCTGGCTTCTTTAAAGGATTTGTGCCTGTGCCACCCGTGCGCGCGGCTCTCTGTGGAGTGTGACCGAAAGCCTTTATCGGGAGGGCGACACGGTCAGCATCAGGACTAATTGTTTGAAACAATGTCAGCTTTGGCCTTGAGCGGGCTAGCTGATTACCCAGAGGAATGTGTTTGTCTTAGGAAGCAAAGCCCCTAAAGCCAAAGCAGCTCTTCTGATTAGTGATGACTATGTTGCTGAATGAGAGGCTCCTCTGTTTGCAACTGTTGCCTTGAGCGTGATAAATGTAACTCCGAGGCGTCTTAGCAATAACTGTCTCAGATTTTGGCGTACGAGTCAGATTGCGGTGTTCTCTGTGACATTTGATACGAATGTGAAGGTCTTGAAAGGCAGGTTGAGCCGAGGAGGCCGGGGCTCAGATTAAATGAAGTGGAGTCGCTGCTCTGTGCCGAAGTTAGAGCGACCCGGAGTCGGCCACCTGAAATCCTGCACTATTAAGAGCTTTTTGGCTTTTTCTTGATAGACGGATATTCCTATCCCTCTCAATCCCCCTTCACCTTACAATATTTATCCGCCCCCGTTCGCCATTTCTCTCTCTTCCCCCACCTTCCTGGCTGCTTGTCTTCGAGGTTGGTTGGGCTGGAGGAATGATGGTGACAGGTACATGGACTGGAGAAAAGCAGAAACAAAGAGGGAATAAAGTGAGGAAAAGAGAGCAAAAAATGGATAACGGAAGAGCAAACCATGAAGGGGTTCGTGTTTTAGAAAATGGACCGTAGTTTAGATGATAATGTGCTCTGAAATTCCTCAGATAATGAGAATTCCTTCTTCTCAGTCAGCACTGTGACTAACTTCTCCATTGATCCTGCTGCGGTCGAGGCGCTGACAGCTGAGATCCTCTGCACGTGGACATCATGTGTCCTGAAAGTGCGGCCGCAGGGATCACTTCTCTCTTCTCAAGTTGTTTGGACCATTTTCCTGCAGGTCACTTTGATAATCTAGCTCACCACAGAACTGCTACACTGGATTTCTGCTTTGTGTGAAGTAGGGTCATGCCTTAAAGAACATGCTCTACTCTGCAGAGATTTTTAATTTTATTTTTTTTAAATGATAATAATATCTAGTTGTGAGGGCTGCTTGATACAATTAAGCAGTTGGAGAGATTAGAAGTCTATTTTATGTTTTTAAGGGAGTTTCTGCATCGGATTGGGAGGGAAACGTTTCCAGGAAACCACAATGTAGTCTGAGTAAGATCAAGAGGTCATTCTGTTCTGCAGTAAATAAACAGTGAAAGTAATCTAGTCTTGTGACATGCTACTCATTTACTTACAATGGCTCCTAAAAAGGTACTCTGGCTAAAAAGCCAGAGCCGATCATCTTCGAATGAGAGAATTCACACTTGATGCCATCAATCAAAATGGATTAACCTGAAACAAAGTTTAGTGGATTTGCATATTTTCAATTCTTCAGATGAATCTGGCTTTTAGAGAGGATTGGAAAGGATCAAACGGTGGTGAAACTTCTCAATCAGGTCAAAGTAAAAAACACAACAAGAAAAACCCACACACATCACTATAACAGGAGTTTCATTCAAGATTGATAACACTAGCAGTAAAACAAAAAGTTGTAGAAGGGCTCAGTACTGCTTGTCTTCATGTCGCAGAAATCTCTGTTTGTGTCTTGACTTTTTCTTTCCAAGGAAACATTAAGGCTAAATTTCACATGATCCTGTCAGAAAATGTCTCATCATTTGATGAAATCAAATGTAACAACAAAACCTGAAAGTATGTTTGGCAAAGTTAAAGCGGCTAACCATGTCCACAGCAAATCAGGGTGGTGGCAGCATCTGGAAAAGTAACTCTGGGGACAAGGATGAAAATAAAACTATGAACAGTTATACTTACCCCCTGGTTTTGACCCAAAAGCCTTCTGTTGTCAGTAAGAGGTCAGAGGATGAAGAGGGATTTTATTTTCAGCACCACAGTGAAAGTATATTTCCAAATCACCAAAGTAATAACTTAAAAGAATTATAGTTGCATAGAGGAGCCACAGCTCACACCTAAATTTGACAGAAAATCTTTTTGGGGTTTTCTGGGGAGGGTTTTCACCACAATCTGATTGATTTGGATATTTTGTCAAATTAAACGTGAAGCGCTGGTGGACTCCTACAAAAACACGACAAGTGAGATAAAAAGAACTTGAATAAAATGTTAGTTCAAGGGTGTGCTCACTTAAGCAACCAGTTTACCACACCTTTTTTCCCCTAACAGATTAGCTTGTTTGTCAGCTGAATTAGGGTAAATGTTACATTTTATTTCGGAAATGTTTTGAAATTCATGGTCTCCTTTTACATCACAAAAGGGCCTGGCATTTTTAAAGGCAAGTGTCGATCTTCACCAGGCTTTTTACTTGGTATTTGTACTTTTGTTCATGTTGACAACCTTGGCAGCCTTATTGCTGAGTTTATTCACAAATATTCATTGGTTTGCCCATGTTGCAGATTCCAGTATTATTAATTTTCAATGTTCATTACATATGAAAATGTATATCTGACCCTGGCCTCTTTCAGCAACCAACTTATCTGAAGTATTAGCTTCTCCTCTCTTGTAGTTCTTCTGAGTGATTGTGCTCTCATGAACGATGACAAAATGGCTTTAACTGTGAAAGTTAGTCTGCTTTCATGATCAAAGACCCCTGGTAAACTTTGCATGCTCTTGTCCATAGCACAAACTATCCTCTGATAATTGGTTTAAAGGATAAATCAGATGACATTCCTTTTGTCTTGACAACAAATCCCGTGAACAGGCCAGCTTGAACAATGATCCCTCTATTGCCTTTGTGACGAAACCCCTCATTGTATTAATGCTGCTGTTCACACATGAGAGAACCCCTCTGCAATGCTGGTATTAGTTATTTTTAGTTTGTAATAGCCAAATTACTGATCCTGATTTATTTTTCCCCTTCTGAAATCCGATCTAGGTCAGTTAGGTAAGTCATCAAGTGTTTGCTGATTGTCTCAATACTTGAAATTTTATAGGCCTTTTTTACAGCCCAACTATGTGCAACAAAGTTGTTAAAGTCAACGATCTCTGCAAAGATTAGAATGCCGTGAATCTCCAAATTTGGTGTTGCGGTACTTATTTTCTGCCATATATGTTGAGTTTCTTAGTTCATTCTTCTGTTTTGCTCTTTGGATATTTTCCTTTGGTTAGTAGGTTCTTTTGTGTTCTTTTATACCAGGGGAAAAATGTGGAAGCTTTCTTTCAGCCCGCTGACCTGGCAATGTGCAGCAACAGGTGGAGGAAGGGTGGTTCGAGCTTCAGGCACAATGGCGTTTACTCATTAAAAAGATTTCATTTGGTGGTAACGCCTTAAAACCTTGATATGGGTGACTGCCTACCTCGTTGGCAACCTCTCTTCATGGCATGTTGTTGAGGCAACCTGTGCTTAAATCCCTTTAGCCTTCATGGGTATTTTAGTATGTCTTGCATTAGTATGTGAAATGCCATGGACGCCCTTTTTACAATTTTGCAGTTTCCACTTGCTTTTTAGCGTCTCCTCAAATGTTTGCTTAAAATTTCTCGGAAAAGACAAATGGTCACGTCTGGGTTATGCTGCCCATCTCACGCTGAGCAAGAGACGAGGTACGACCTTTTACAGGTCACTTGTCCATCACAGGAGAACATAAAGACACACAGGACAAATAATCAAACATAGTCATACCCAAGGACTTCACATAAAGCCAACACTTAACCTAAAAGTAATGGGGGGAGGAAGCTGAAATACCCAATCATGCAGGGAGGGAAAATATGCAAACTCTATTAAGAAACACTCCAGCCAGGATTTGAAGTCATAACTTCTTGCTTCAAGGCAACAGTGATACAAATTGCACAATTTTCTAACCCAGGCCAACAGCAATAATATCAGACAATATAGCTGAAGTTACAAATGATGGCAAAGTTCATCTAGCTTGGGTGCCATTAACCTACACAGTGCAATGTTTTCCTTGCCCTTGCCCTTGGAAATGTCTTGTTAGAGTCATTCACCTGACCACCCAAATCACTTTTACCAGTGGCGATTGTTCATTCATAATAGTTCTCCACTGCAGGCATGCCAGCAACATGAGTTGGCGCTTGCATATCTAAATAAAATAAATAAATCATAAAAGCAGGCTTCAGAGCTAGAAGCCAACGTAGGTGGTTACCCTGACACCAATCATTTGAAAATGATTTGGACCCAGACCTGCTACTGATTAAATAATTAAGTCTAAGTGCCTTTAAGTTGAAGTTTTTACTTTTTTTTGTTTAATAGAATATCTGGATTTGTATATGCAAGAAACTTATTTTCTTGGAAGAAATTGGAAGAATTGTAAAGTTTCCCCAAATCCCTAATGATTTAGTGATATAATTTATTATTTGAACTATAATAAAAATCCATTCATATTAGTTTTGGACATGGGGGATTGAACAGGGTCTAATTAGTGATTTAGTAGCCAGGTTGAGTGACTGAGTAGACAAGAACTTATTGTTTTTAGTCCATCTCCTGACCGGTTGATGGGTCCAAAGGTTAACTGTTGACCCGTTGGTCTGAGGGTCCAGCGGTGCAGCCAGTGGAGCATCCGAAACCCTCGGAGGCGTGCAAGGCTCCCGATTGGCTCACACTAATGACTGACAGTTAATCTTTGGTTTAAAGTAACTTCAGTCACTCCCCGCCTCACAATCACTCATTGTTTGAAAGGCATTACACACCCACCCACCCACATGTGCATATTTTTACACAAACACAGTTCATTCATACTTGTGTTCTGTTTTTTAAAATATCGCTCTTTTATCTCGTTCCCGCATCAGTTCAGCAAACAGAGCATCTCATGCTGCAGCAGCTTTGGTTGCACACAGAGACTTAACTCTTCATTTCCTTCTCTTCTATAACCATAGTAACGTCCCGTTTATAGTATTCATTTGTCTTTGTCTTGTAATCCGATTACATAACCTGGGTTACATGTGAGTCATTGCTGCCAAGCTCTATATATAGATGCCAGGAACACTCCTTCAGGTGTCACGCTAATACATATGGCATTTCTTTCATTGTCCACCCGTTAATCACTGACCTTTCGGCTAATAAACACTTTCTTGTTGGGTGTTTGCTCAGTCTTTTAGGAGCCAGTTGATTTCAATGGCAGCTGAAACCGAGCATGCGGCTTTCTTTCACTTTTCCTGATTCCTTCAGTTTTTTTTTTTTTTTTGCAGTTTTCAAATGTAGACCCTTTAGGACGATGTGTTTTTTTTCTCTCTCTCCCTCTTTCTCTCTCTGTGCTCTCTTAGCTGCCCAAGAAGGTGTGTGTTGTTTGTTTAAGTTGAGCTGCACTATGAACACGTTCACCGTTGTTACGTGCAGAAAGACCCCAAAAAAAAGAAAAAAAAAGCCCAGAGAAATTTTCAGTATTGTGCTGACTTGACATTAACTCTGGTGATTACTCCAAGGCAGAATTTCCAAATGTCCTTTTGCTGTGGGACAAACATGAGGAAGTATTCAAACCCCGGCTTGAAGATTTCCTGCCACTTTCCCTAGATTTCTGCATCGCTAAGCAGAAAACCCTTAAACACTGTTCAAACTACGTTTCCCATCATACACCTTCACATTTTCAAATTCACTGTTCATTTTTATTTAACAAGCTGTTTTTATGATCCAGGGTTTTTTTTTTCATTGATAAATGTTCACTGAAAACAAAAGCATTCCAGCTCTCCAGTCAGCCAACTGTGACATGATGTTTAATGGGGGCAAACTGTATAAAAAGTGTGACCAATTTTTGTAAATGTCTGGCTAGTAGCTTTAAATGTAGAAACAAAATTAACAGCAAAAATAGTCCAATGGAAAAAAAAAATAGCACTGGGACTTGTGGAATTGGATTACTTACATATTTGATCAAGATAGCATATTAAACACGCTCCATTGTGTCAAGATTTATTCCAAAGCAAAGTTTCTGTGAAGAGATAGATTTTATCCCTTCCCCACCTTCAAACTGAATTTTTTTGTCAGCATTTCTTACCAACTCTTCATCAGATCAAACACACCAGAGGAACAGATTGCTGTTTTGGGGGGTTTACTTAGGACAAATAAGATAAATAAAGAAAATACAGTTAGAGAAGGGAGAAAGAGATTTAAAAGCACAATCAGATTTTAACAATTTGGTTTAAAGAATTTTAATCAATTTAACTTAGCTGTACTTCTAAGTCCATTTTGAAATGAATCAATATTCAATCCTCTCGAAAGCAAGCCTCCACACACATGCCTTGGTATAAATAGTGAGTTCTTTATAATGCTTTCATTTATAATTACTGTTTTCCCTTAATTCCCATTCTTAAGCACCTTTTCAATTCAGTGGTTTTTACTTATTTCCAGCTTATTCCTTTCTTGTGCCTGTTATGGCGTCATCAACTTAAATAAACAAAAAGGAGGATTTGCAATTACAACTTACAAGAAAATGTTTTTCTTTTCATAGCACATGGATTACCTAAATACACTAATGTTTTTTTTTATCACAGTTGTGCATAAACATTTTGTGCTTTATAAAAAGGGAAATAAGATAACTGTTAGACTGGTATCGACCACTCACTTGCACACTGTAGTACCTGTTGTAGCTCCACCCTCATCCAGCTCTCATGGTTGCAGATTTGATTCAGTGTGTGTGCGTGTTTGTGTGTGTGTGTGTGTCTGTGTGTGTCGGTGCAAAGGAGGCTGGACTCTGTGCTCAGTGCCCTGCTGTACCTGTCTCTCATGGAGGTGGACTAACACTCCCTGAGCAGGCAGCCAGGCAGCGGAGCGCTGTGGAGCAGCAGGGGTAGATATCCTCCTATCTGACCACTCTCTGCTTCTGCTTCCTCTTTTCTCTCCCACCACCATCTCTCTCTGCTAGGTCACATCTTTCTCAAGATTTTTTTTGCTGTGTTCCACTCTCACTTCCCCCCTTCTGTTCTGTTTGTCTTTGCTTCATGGAGCTCTGCAGTCCTTCGGTGCCAACTTTCTTAGGCTTCAAATGGAATGAGGATATTTGTTTCATGAATTATACCTCTTAATGTGTCAGACATTTAAAGGATGGCGAAGGCTTTTGTTTGTCTGACTCATTAAGTACCTTTTGTGCTGTTGATTCATGTTGTGCTTAAATTCAGCAGCGTTGTGGCTTACAGTTTAAGCATTAGTGTTGTCTTCGATCCCGTTCTGCTGATTTGTGACGCTGCTTTCCGCAGCTGCTGGGATCGACACCGCTAATCGATTGCCTCCACGTGTCCATGTGTGCATACAACAAAGATATCGCTTTCCTTTGGCTGTTTCTGTCAGTACGCCGGCTCAGAATCGGTTTGCGCAACAGTCTGTAGCGTTTCCTGCTCTTGCACATGTTGCAGTTTGGCTTCGGACGATACGATAATCTTGAGTAAAAACATCGTGGTTTTGTATTGTCATAGTTTTGATGTGAGGTTTAAGAGCAAAATATTATCCCTTTTTATAGTTCTGTTTTGTTAAAGTAATAAAAAATATAGCAAAATAATATCAGCTGAGATTAGTAGGTTATCTGATTTGGAGTTCAGCGCAGCGTTACCTTGATAAGAGAGGTTGGTGATGCTACTTTAGTTTCCAAAGCATTAGTATCCATATTTTTAACTGGAATTATTTCCAAGCAGCCAAATATTTGCTTTTTTTTCCCTCAGAGGAAAAAGCTTAGTTAGTTTGTTGCAACCGATGGAGGAGGGGCTGACCTGTGTAACTGCTCCATAAAACCAGAGGATACGCTGGTCATTTTTCAAGGACTTTGAACCAAAGAGTAGGGTAACTTAATGGTTTTTGAATCCATTACTTTTCAAAACCTTGGTATAAATTGATACCTCTAACTGATGGTCAGGTTAAACATAATCAGAGCTCAGACACAGAATTCGCCTGGTCAAAGGTTATGAACTTAAATGTTAAGGAAGTTAGGTTTCAGTTATTGCGAAGGAGATTGGCCATTACCTTATGTTTATGATTGATAGAAGCACCTGATTCTCTGCATATTAACCCTTATATAGGAGAATGGATTGTTTTATGAGTGGAGAGGAAGGGATTTATGGGCGTTCTTCAGGATCGTTTTATGAATCTAGATTGACTACTGCTGAAAGATACTTTTTGCCCAGATATATACAAATTATCCATAGATCAGACATTAAATAACTTCTGTCATTGATGTTTTTTCCACATAATCTGCCCAAACAACAAATCTCCTGCCAGTTCACACTAGCCAGCGTTAGCCCTTACTGTGAGAGGTTAGAGCCAGAGCTGACAAATCTCACCTAGATCATCATAACTTTCCATAAGAGTCGTCATCTGTAAATCTTTATGTCCTCTGAATAATAGGCTGTGATTTGACTGAGGTTAATTATCTGCTAGGTTCAAATGCGGGTTTCCTCCTTGCCTCTTTCACTCACTAGGGCAATTTAAAAGAATGGGCATCCAGTGGACTTTTTGATCACAATATCCCTTTTTTTCAATGCATTCACTCCGATCTGATAGTTTTTGGCTGGCTCTACATTTTCTAGATGTGATTAGATTATAAATCCACTCTGGCTTTGGTGTCATTAAAGCTTTATCTCACTTTATCACCGTCAGATCAGAGGAAGCAAGGAATAATCTTGGGTCATTTAAGATTTTAGGTTTGTGAGAATATGCTATTTACACAGAAATTGAATACAAAAATATGTAAAGATTATTAATTTATTTTTATTTAAAACAATAAATATGCCAACTGCTGCTAAGGTAATATTACCACTAAAGTTCAAATCACGTTTTCTATGTCATTCATATAATTGTGTTTCGATTTTTTTATGCTGTGATTGTAAACATAGCACGAACAATAAGTGAAGCAGAAGCTTTCAGGTGATTCCTGTGCAGAATAAAGTTACACCAGTTCAATGAGTTTCATTTTGGTAAATAGGTTTCTGATTCTTACACTCAGATCGAGTAGCTAGCCTGCAGTCGGATGCTTGGCAGAAATGCTAATTGTATTTGGTGAACTGTAGATTAGCATTAGCATTAGCTATTGATAGTTAGCTTTTTCCACACCATGAATGTATTTGTTCTCACAACCAGAAACAGAAACAAGTTTGTTTATTAGCTGGTTTGTACATATCAAGAATTGGAGCGCACCTGAGTGTAAATGCTCTACAGCAAAATTCTAATCACAATAATATTTTTCACTTAATAACGATAATTGGGAACATTACAGAAACATGAAGCTCCTCATCCCATTTCTACCAGCAAAAATATATACATATATATTTTTTTTCTCAATGAGGAGAACTCCTGCAGTGTATTTTCTTTTCCCTTTGTGATGATGAAACGTCCTGTGATGTAAGGACTTAACATGATGGCAGGCAAGTAGAAAAAGGACAAAATCAACAAATGATTACTGAGAGGTTTAAATATTGCAGGTTGCTGGGACATCACTTGAAAGCTTGAGCATCAGCGATTAGTCAGGAAGTAACTATATACATATTCACACCATATGTTATTTTAATAGGCTAGTGTAAAATAAGCTTTATTTAGACAGGACAGATAAGGATATAACTCTCCATTAGGTATTGTCTTCTTGTACAGACCTACTTTTAAAGAGTTTATGTTAAGAACAGTTAAAGTTTTTGCTTCACACATGATTTGCAGTATGTTTCTTTATATCCAAAATAATGTTTTTGTAAACTGAATCCTTTTGGGTCTTACTTTTGGGTAACACTAAGCTCTGCTGTCTTGGAGAAACGACCAGCAGGTGCATGAATGTGTGGGTGACTAGGAGAACTGGATGTTGGGTCAGGTCAAATGACTGTGCATGTTACCATGGCTACGTGGCCTTGAGGTGTTTTCACCTCTGTCAACAGCTTTCGGTTACCACCAAAGTCAAGGGCATTGTAACTGCCTAACTAAAAAAATAATAATTCAGGTTTTATAACGCTCACTAAGGACTTTTAAGGTAACTATAACACAGTAGTAATGTAGAGGCTGTAATTGGCTGCTTTGACGTTGTGTGATGCAAGGAGATTTGGGGATTTAAAAACCTGTGGATTTTTCCGTTCTCAATGCTGCCTGTGTTGGAAAATAAGAAAGTAAGAGGTTTATGTTTGGGAAGCCGATTTCTGATTTTTCTCAGTTGCTCTTTTAGGGCCGGGCCTCCTAATGAAAGGACACACAGAGAGAAATGCACACAGTGAAACTGCACCTGCATGCATCACATTCATATTGATAAGAGGGTTGAAAGTCCAGCAGCATCATAAAGTGTGTGCGTGTGCGCAACAGATTATGATGTATGAGCAACTATCGTGTAGATATTTGTGAGATCGTATGGCTCTGTGTTTCACCCATAACACCTCACTTAGCTTTACTGTAACCGTCCTCGTTATTTCTTACACAGGTGCATATATGTCGCACACACACACATGCACACATGCACACACACACACACACACACACACACACACACACACACACTGAGCATGTGACCAAGTTATACTCAATGAACCTTGAGCTGGAGTTTTAATGGTTTACAGCCCTTCATTCTCTCTGATAGGGGTCATAGGTCACCAGTGGATCTGAGGGACTCAACAAAACAAAGTTGTAAAACAACTGATAGGGGAAAGAGCTCTTAGGATTTATAGGTGCTGTATTTTTACTTGTGTTCAGGTCACATAATGTGTCTCCACAGAAAATCTAACATGTTCTGTCATATAAATCAACAGGCAACAGTTTTCTTAAATGAATCATATTACATTGATTCATTACACAGAGTGTTCATTGACTTTAAGACACAGTCATTCGTAATAATACTTTAAACGCATCACTCTGTATTATGTTTTTATGTAATAGTTTCACTTTTTATATTGAATAGGTGAAATAAACATTTTTGTTAAGTACATTTTTTTCTAATTTATTAAGATACACTAGCATCATTGTTCTTGTTTTGCCTCATTTCTCCTTTTAGGAATTGATTTACAAAACTTTGTCCTTCTTTTTTGTCTCCAGGCCCAAAATCTGATTGGATGGTTTTGTCAGAATGACAGCGGAAGATCCCGTTTCCTCATCAAACATGAGCAACAACTCTACACCCTCCAAACCTTCAGGTGCCTCCTTCCATCCACTCCAAGGACAGGTCACCCTCCCAGAGGGAGTTGCAGGAGCTCCCAATGAGGCCGCACTGCTGTCCCTGATGGAGCGCACCGGCTACGGTATGGTCCAAGAAAACGGTCAGCGTAAATACGGGCCCCCTCCAGGCTGGAGTGGTCCAGCTCCTCCAAGGGGATGTGAAATCTTTGTTGGCAAGATCCCACGAGACGTTTACGAGGACGAGTTGGTCCCGGTGTTTGAGACAGTAGGCCGCATCTACGAGATGCGTCTGATGATGGACTTTGATGGGAAAAACCGGGGCTACGCATTTGTTATGTACACAGAAAAGCACGAGGCCAAGAGAGCAGTGCGGGAGCTCAATAACTACGAGGTGCGGCCTGGCCGGCTCCTGGGGGTCTGCTCCTCGGTGGACAACTGCCGTCTTTTCATCGGTGGGATTCCCAAAACCAAGAAGCGCGAGGAGATCCTGGAGGAAGTCTCCAAAGTGACGGAAGGCGTATTAGACGTGATAGTGTACGCCAGTGCTGCTGACAAGATGAAGAACCGTGGCTTTGCATTTGTAGAGTATGAATCGCATCGAGCAGCCGCCATGGCTCGCAGGAAGTTGATGCCGGGAAGAATTCAGCTGTGGGGCCACCAGATCGCAGTGGACTGGGCTGAGCCAGAGATTGACGTAGATGAAGACGTGATGGAGACGGTAAAGATCCTCTACGTTAGGAATCTAATGATGGAGACCAGCGAGGAGACAATCAGAAAGGTAGGATATACTCATTCTTATTTCTTACATTATATTGGGGGGGTAGTGAGTATGTGTTTTTGAGGTCCTGTGAGAAAAGTTAGCTGAAAAGTGACAGAATGTGAGGTAATAAATGCTATATGTTGGAGATGTAAACCTTTCTAGCAGGCCCTGAATGTTTTATTTGCTGAAGAAGAACAGCTGTGGGTTAAATAATTGATATCCAAAAAATCCACAGCAGGTAGTGAAGGGACTTAATACCTCAGCCCGACTGACATTCTTATTAATAAATTAGATGGCGATGCCTTTTTGATTTGGTTTGACAGATCTTCAGCCAGTGGAACCCCGGATGCGTGGAGCGTGTGAAGAAAATCCGTGACTATGCTTTCGTCCACTTTATATCCCGAGATGACGCTGTGCTGGCCATGGACCACCTCAATGGCACAGAGATCGAAGGGTCCTGCATCGAAGTGACGCTCGCCAAGCCGGTAGATAAAGAGCAGTACTCACGCCAGAAAGCCTCTAAAGGAGGCGCTGCTGTTACGCCAGAGCCTACCCAGCAGAACTACGTCTACCAGTGTGACCCCTACACGTTGGCTTACTATGGTTACCCTTACAGCACGCTTATCGGACCCAACAGGGAATACTTTGCGAAAGGTTGGTTGTTTTTGATGCTTTTCTACTAATATTTATTTTAAAAATCTGTTATTTTGTTGAAAGAAAGAAATATCTATAAATATTGGTGATAGCTGGAATCTTTTGGACCAGTACCCCTCCAGAGATTTCTGTTGACCTAAAAAAAAATAATAATAATAAGCCATCAGTGTTTGTTAATGTTCACAATGACTAAAATTATGATTGAATCTTTGATCTATTGTTTTGAAGAATATTTAGCTAATTGTTTGTGGCTCAAAATCGGAGGCCTGTTGTTCAAAGGGGAAAACCAAACAATTTGAGGGACCAATGAATGCTAATCCCATTACCTTAAATGATTGACTGAATGTGGTCTTGGGTGGAAGCAGGAAAATCTTTTTGACTATCAACAATCATTGTGTTTTGGTTTTCTCTCCAAAGGATCCCCAATGATACAGAACAATGGTAATCCCTTATGTCCATATTCCTACTTACACCTCAAATGAACAATTAGTTCTCTTGCCGATACATTTTCTAACACCACCTTTATTTCCTGCTGTCCTGTCAACTACCATTTCATGCTGGGTTAATATAGATTTATCACCAAAGCTCCAAACACCTCAGAGTACAATTAAACTGTTTTTCAGGAATAAAGCCAAAATTCCCCTCAATGCTTCTCAACCAACTTCTGAGCAAATCCTTTGAGAAATGTATTTTGTACAAGCAGACTGCAGCTACTGTGCTGGTCTTAAATAGATGAATCTCCATTTTTTTGAAGTTCTGTTCAAAGGTTATAGGTTAAAGGCATTTAATGTTTTACTTGCAGCGTCTCCCTTTGAATCCTCATTCTTAAATACTTAGCTCCAGAGGCGATCTCATGGTGATTTCTGCTATTTAATGAAATTTAAACTGCTGTTGTATTGTATTTAAAGCCTCTTATTACTTACAAAATAGAGTTTGAAGGCTGTGTACAATAAATTACATTGAATTTTATGGTTTTAAGTCAGGGTATTTGATAGAAAAAGTAAAGTAATGGGAAATCAACATAATAATCTTTATCGCAATAACTTTTTTCATTGAAGCTAATACTTCTGTCAGACAGTCACTCTGACGGCATGTTTCACACTGGAAGATCTTGGTGGCGCACGGCCTACCATCTGTTTCCTGTATAAATAATTGTAGGTTTAAAAGTAAATCAGCAACAAATACATATGCGGCAATGACTCAGGGATAAATGGAATAACATTTGCGTGAACTGCTATGACATTTTTAAGACTGGAGTTTTTTTTTTTTAAATAGCCTGTTTTGGTCTTGGCCCAACTCAGATTAGTTCCTAGCTTTAGCATCTAAAACCTGGAGAAAGTTTTAGATGAAGATGCTATGAGGGTTATCAGCTGCAGGTAAAATACTAACTGCCTGCAGTTTTTAAACAAAATCTTAACAAGCCTCTTACATGAAGGTCAATTTCTCAAGTGGAGCTTCCAAAGACGTTCTGAATCCAACGTAAAATCCTACTGCCCAACAAAAACATCTGCAAACCCCAGCCCACAACCCCATCATCATATTATACTGTAACTGTATTTTAAGCAGGTTCCGTGCGAGGGCGTGGTCGTGCAGCCTCAGGTAATCGTACCCCTGGACCTCGAGGGTCTTACCTAGGGGGTTATTCTGCCGGTCGCGGCATCTACAGTCGCTACCACGAGGGCAAGACCAAGCAGTCCGAAAAGCCCTATGAACTGATACCCAGTCTGGAGCTTCCTGCCTCCGTCAACCCAGTTGGCATCAAACCAGGCACAAGTCAGTGAGACAGACATACTCGTTAATGTCATCGCCCATCTCCAAGCCTTTACTAAACCTCTGTCCTGCGTGGTTTAAGGAACCTTTCTTGACTCTGCATGATGGCCGTTGCTGGATGGTCATGAGTATAAATGCATCTGAGCATGACCAGAAAGTAGCTGCTTCACTTCAGTCTTCTTTCTACCTCTAATCAAAAAAACAAATGTGTTGTTTCGTGTTCAGACTGATAACAGTGCTGTGTCAAGGGAAAACAATGGGATTCATTGGTCAGCAGTTGTTTTAATCATTGAGGGAATTTAAACAATGCAGACCAGTGATGCATTCATTGGTTTAAAAGCAGTTAGGGATTAAAAATATAAATCAGGATGAATACCCCAATTTGGACATGTCACACCAGGTTTTTCAGCTTAAAGGTTTTTCAATCACCTGCCATCATAGCCATAATGTTGAGACAAAATGTTATGTTCTTTATAACCTTTTGATTAGTGTGTAATCCCCCACACAGCACCGTTATCTGTTTAAACAGGGTTGTACTTACAGAATCTGCTTCCACAATATAATGCATTCACTCAGTTCCAATTTTGACTTTGTAATGGTTGAAGTAGTTGGAATTAAAACAAATTGGAAAATAAATTGTCTTTCCCAGCATGTTTCAAATTTCAATTTTTTTCATTAAGTAGTTTCAGTCAAAATGGAGCTGAAATGCAAAACTAATTTGCAAATTTAAACTGTGCTCCAATCAACCAAATCATAATGCCAGTGTTTGAAAAAGTTGATCCTAAATAATAATAATAATAATAATAATAATAATAATAATAATAATAATAATAATAATTAATAAGCTCTGATTCAAAAGAAGAAGGGCGTCACAGGAAAGTTTTGGGAGTTTTTCTACTTTGTTTCCTGCCAGTAAGAAGAAGGAAGTGCAGCGACGGTAATGCTCAGAAGATATTCAACTCATAAAGGAAACATCAATCAGGGCAGATAAATCTCAGCACAGAAAACGCAGTAGATCTGTTGGTGCACGTCGCAAAAATCTAGTTACATAAAAAGGTACATTAACTATGTTTTTCTTATTCAGTCCTGAGAGAGAGTTCAACCAGCTCTCTAGTAGCTAGTTGTGAATTTTCATACCTTCATATTGTCAGTTTTGAAAGGAGGAAGAGCTGAAGACAGCATTATGCTAAGTAATATCAACAATGGGATAGTAGTTCATTTTCAGATTAAAAGACAGGGATTTTCACATGTGAGTTCTGTTCAAAGAATATAAAACCTTTTGAAAAACATTCAGCTTAATTATATGTTGTTTATTTGGCTGCAGCAAAAATGACAATACATCTCAACACAAGTGTTTGGCCAAATGGATACAACTGAAACAAAATATTCAGACACATTGTAGAAAAACATTCAACCTTCTTAATTTTTTGGTGTCATACTAGATATTTTGTTCTCTATGTTAGGCAATTTAAGATTACCATTTTTTTCTATTTACTAAATCCTGAAATTATAGAAGATATTTTAGAGACCTTGCTTGGTCCTTTCATCAAAGTGAGAGGTTGTCATGCATCAGGATTATCATGCCTTTAAACAAGCTAGGAAATCCCAGAGGACGATTAAATGTTTCCTAAACTTCACAATATCCGAGATAATTGGAGGCACTCCTGACATCATGGTGAAATCAAAGAAAATCAGCTAGAAGACCTCAACCAGTCTGGGTAGAATTTCCCAGTGCCTAAGTGTTCTATGTTCATCTGCTCAAATAATTTTATGCAAACACATTGGGAATGTCCACCCACTGTGCCGTTCTACATTTAAGAGATAAATATAAAAAAAAATATATTTTACTTTTTTTTTTTTTGCTAGTTTGTGAATACCATCTAGAATGTGAGGTTTACGAGCAGCAGCATAATGTTGTGTGGGTGTTTTGTTGCAGGAGGGAGTGGTGAAATTCATCATGAAAGGACATTGTGTGCAAATATTGAAACAACATCTCAAAATGATAACCAGAAAGTTAACATTTGGACACAACTGGACAATAACCTTAAGGAAACCAAATTAGTTACAGTATCTGAAGGACAATAAAGTCAATATCTTGAAACCTGAATCTCTGTCTCATAGAAAATTAATGGGAAGAGAAGAAAAGGTAAATGAACAAACTGAACCTCAGTCACATTAGTTCCAGCCACAAACACCTAAGTAAATAATTCTAAAAACAATACTATGTTATTATTACTTTACTAAAGTATTATTACTTCATTTTTTGCCATTTATAAAACAAAAATAAATGTGGGAATTATCTATGTTTGAACACGCTGTGTAGGGTTAACATGTGAGCAGTGCATACACAAAGCTGATTGACAGCACTAAGACCCTCTTCCTGGCTTTGATTGGTTGCTTGTAACCAGTAGCAGCGCATTTCTGTAGATGACACTCAGACCACAGGAAGGAGGCAGAGAAACTAGATTTATTCATTTATTTTTTTACAGATTATTTGTTTTATGTTATACTTTCATGACATAGTGACAATTTTAGAAAATATGTAAAAAACATGAAACAAGAAATCCTGTTCGTCAGCATGCTGCATTATCTATGAATGCTGGTAATTATCCACTTTA
Source organism: Micropoecilia bifurca (assembly GCA_903067075.1). NCBI lineage: Eukaryota > Metazoa > Chordata > Actinopteri > Cyprinodontiformes > Poeciliidae > Micropoecilia > Micropoecilia bifurca. The sequence continues at coordinate 32,541 of CAEGAF010035375.1, read as the reverse complement.
GGGTGGTGCACCAAATTTGCTATGGCACCTTTTTGGTGAACAGTGAGCAAAAGTAAAATAAATACATAAGAGTTTTTTGTTTTTAGTAAATTGTTATATAATTTTTAGATGGCACAAGAAAGAATTTTGATCAAAAATAACCAAGGTCAACATGCAAACACTGGTGTTATCTTTCTACTCTGTAATGCCAAGTTGTTTTGTCAACATCGTCATTACATTTGACATACTGGTCATTGCTTTAAAGTTGTGTATTTATTTGGTCAATATTTGGTCAATTTTCTGAAGTAGACATAACTGACCAAGATCGAGGAGTTGGTGTAGAATCACAGGATCAGCACCAGATTGAAAACTCTTTTGTGCATTTAAAACAATGACTGATGTTGTATTAGCACTGTTTTGTAACGGTGTGTGTATGTGAAGGAGCAGGGGGTCTTAATCCATAGTTGAAAACCAACATAATCCGAATCACACTTCAATTGCTGTTTTCGTAACTTATTTTCCCCTCTTGTTTCATTCCTCTCCTTCTCTTCTAAACTGAGCATGATTGGATGCATGTTTGAGCACGGCTGGTTGCATGTGGTCCGGTCTGTTTTCCAGGCTTTCATTTTTGTACCTCTCTGTGCACAGTGGCATTGCCGGCTCTGGGTGCACAGTACCCGGTGTTCAGCGCTGGTTCTGCAGCCAAAGTGATGGAGGAGGGGAAAGTGCACTCAGTGGAGCACCTGATGAACCCTCTGACCATGCAGCACCCTGAACACAGCGCTGCTGCCGCCGCCGCCACCACTGTCTTACCTGCAGTGTCCACACCTCCACCGTTCCAGGTGTGTCTTCTAACGTCATACGAAAAAGTATCCATATAAATGTTTACTTGTTTTGCCTCATTACAAGCAAAAACCTTAGGAGTATTTTATTGGACTTTTATTTGAGAGGTCGATACTAAGTAGTGCATAATTGTGAGACTAAAGGAAAGTGGCAGACGGTTTCATTCATTTAAATTTCTTTTATAAATGATATGCCAACATTTCACATCTGGACACTGAAATGTTTTATTCAACTTTATAATATAATTAAGAATGCCATTGCAAAGAGGATTGAGCACAAATACAAATACACTATCATTTTCTTTCTACTTTTTAATTATTATTTTCAGTGGCTCACATATTCACATCCCCACACATTGAAGCATGCAAAAAAAGTTAAAAAGTTATGGATATTATTGGCAGGAACATGTGTGTTTTTTTTAATGTAAAGATTTAGAATATCCCATCTCATTCAAGGTTGCACAATATTCTTCAAGCGTTGCAAAATCCAAGTAAAATCAGCTTTTTATCGGATGTGTCCTCTTAAAATCTTGGTAAATTTTTCTTTATTCCTATCTAAATCCAGTTTACCTTTCCTTCCTCCTGACCTAGGGCCGTCCAATCACTCCCGTCTATGCCATGGCCCACAGCGTCCAACGCATCCCAGCTGCTGCCAGCCTGTATGGAGCTGGGTACGTTCCCATCGCTAACTATGCTGCCAACGCAGCCGCTCTGGCTGCCCTGCAGAAAAATGCCGCCATGGCAGCCACGGCATATGGAGGCTATGCCGGCTACGCCGTGCCTCAGGCCTTCCCCGCCGCGGCCTTCCCACTGCCCATCCACGACGTCTACCAGTCGTACTGAAGCAGGGGCTCAGATCAAGTCGTCCAGTGACTGAATCTCAACAGCATCTGTCCACGCCACAAAAACATCTCTTGAACTTGATCTCTTATGGGATACGTAGCAAATACTAAGACTGCAAGACTGGGACAAAATTATGGCTTGGTATTTTCCATTAGTCGCTGCCATCCTCTCTTTATTCCGGGGCTAGAAAGGGGAGCACCTCTGTTAGCCAGCGTCACTGCTTTATTTTCTGAATTTTGTAACACACTTCAAATGCTTCCCCCTGCAACAGCAACCACAACTCCAGTAATGTTCATATTGTCTCTCTTTCATTGCACCATCGCGTTGCTGTTGCAGCAGGGACATTTACGGTACTTTTTAAAGTATTTATGAAGAAAAGACGCATTATTAATGCTTTATTCCTTTAGCTTTTTTTATTATCTTGTTTTTTTTCTGAAACAGATCTATACACTGTGTAATGTATGAAAACAAAGAAAGCGAAGTAAATGGAAAGAAGGAAAAGGTAACCAGGAACTACTGATAAGATGATACCACTGTCTTTGGATATATCCATTTTTGTAGTTTTTTTTTTCCATTAATATATAGTATTCTAGCCAGTTTTTCATGCTGTAGGTGATGCTGTCCATGCTGGTTGAATGTGTATTGCTTTTCATGCGCCCAATTGGTACTTTTTGGTGTAGTTTATTCTGTGTTTCAGTTGTTTTAAATGAAGGTTTTAGGTCTTTTTTTTCGTTCCCTGATTCTTTTGTCCCTGGTTATGACCTTCTGAAACACGTGTCTTAATTTTGATACACTATAAAAACTGCTGGGTTTAAAACAACCTAATTTCGGAGCATATCACTAACCAATCTGCGGCTCAATCCAAGCTTGGATATACATTTGGATTAAATTGAAAGATTTTTAGCCTTAGCTTAGCATTAAAAAAAAGTTTCAAATTTTAATAAATAAAATATAGAAAGGAAGGGAAATAATTATGTACTGAAAGATTGTTAGTGACAAACAATTGATTTTGGATAAAAGACAAATGACACTATAAAATATTTTTTTTCCCTTTTAGCAGATCTTTTATTAAGCTCAAAAGTCAAAAACAATTGAATAGAACATTTAAGAAAATAGTAACATTTTAAACATAATTGCAGATCATTTTAAAGTAGATGTAAAAACCTGTTTCTTCAGCCCACTTAGATTAACTTTGTAACAAATTCTTTGGTCGAAACATTAGCTAGTACTAGCTTGCGCTGACTACTTAGCACGTACTAGATTAATGTTAATCTTGAGTGACTAAGCTTGTTCTTTAATGCTAACACTAGTCAATAACACAACCCACTGACATAAGCATAATAACACAGCATTAATTTACCATCTCATCCTTTGGTATTTCATCCAGCAATGTTTGATCAGGTTGTTTCGTAGTTCAAAATGTCGCTCTGTAAACTGACAACCTGGGTCATAATTGTTGACTAAGTGATTGGTTGAAAATACCTAAACACTCTCCTAACAGCATAAACCCAACATTTGGTGTAAAAAGAAAAAAACCCTGCAGTTTTGTGTGTGTGTGTGTGTGTGTGTGCATGTACCTTTGAAAGATGGGAATCCGAAAGGCACAGAAATGAAGAGTAAACTGGAATACATCATGTGCCTTCAGATGTACCCCATCATTAGAAACTGTATTAGTAGTGGACTAAGACTGAATAGATGTTTGTTTTCCTTCAGTTAGTTATATTTTATTAATGTTATGAAATGCTTGAGTCATGAAAGGTGAACAAATATGTTTGTTTTTCTTTTAGAACTGGGTCCCTACACTGCTTGGCCCATTTCCATTTTTGCCAACCAAATACTTAGTACACTCCAGTCGGATGACTTCAGAGAGACTCTTTGCGCTTGGCTGCAGTGCCTTACATCACCGTACAGTACGTGCCTTTAGAAACAAAACAGGGCCGTGAGGTTGACACCAGAAGGAACAGACTCCCATCTGTGCACGGCACCTGAGTCTTCTTCTGTTTGTATTTCCAGTGAGCTTTATTTTTGTTATTACTGTATCATAGTGAGATGAGTGGGTTCGAGCCTCTGGAGTCAGATGTCAGAATGCCTCTGCGGTAACACTCCTGCCTCCCTCCCTCTTTATTTCTCCAAATCGCTGTAGAACCGAGGTGCACTAAAACATATTTATAACTGGCACGGAAACGCCACCTTGAAATGAAGAGATATTAAATACAGAGCATGAACTCATGAGTGGATACGACTAGTTTGGCTGTTTGTTTTCCAGTGTTTTATTAATGTGTGAGTTTTACTTTGCCGACAAAAGAAAGAAAGTCTTTAAGATGTGTTTTTGAAGCAAACTTCAAACTTTGCTTGCAAGAAGTTTAAAACTGGAGCAATACCTCACTCTTAAATATGCAAGTAGGCAAGCAATGTGCTGGTTGTAGTGAAACCTCCAAACTACTTCAAGCAGCTGCTAATCAGGAAGTCACTGTCATTACAGTCACATAAACAGCGGTGAAAATATGTTCTGAACTTGTCAACGTTTTCCCAGTAGTTACCACCAAGTCTATGGTGGTCACAACCCAAGTAGTCGACACATACAGAGGACATCGTAACAGATTAAGTGTGGGAGCCAGAGTGGGAGCTCAGGGAATAAGTATTGAAGATGTTTACTGAGTTGTTCATTCAAGAGACAAGTCTTGTTTTGGTAATTACTTCTTCAAGATGTTGTCTACATACTGACTTCAAATCTTTCTTTTCTTTCTTCATTGATATCCCACTGGATAAAAGTCCAGTGATTGACGTGCAACTAAAAACTTTTTATCTCTTTCTTTGAAATCAACTGTTTCCAGTACTAATTTGAACGAATAAGAAACAAGATTGCTTTTCAAATTCTCTTGGAATTCAGATGTTTTCTCAGCTTTTTACTTTTTTTTTACTTCCTTTTATTCACATGTTCAATATTTATTCCCTAGAAAAACACTTTGATTCCTCTGTATACATACATAACTTGGGTTATTAAAGTCAAAAGGTATAAAATTGGCCACTGGAGAACATTTTTGTTATACTAAATACTTATTTTCTCCGCTGTATATAAAATCTTTTTCTTAACGTAGGCTTGTATTTTCAGTCCAGGTTTAGGTAGTTGCTCTTTTGCCATCGTTTTATTTGGAATATTCTTTTACTTTTCACATTTTTGATGACCACACACAACTCTAAAAATTGTGGAGAAAATTGGACTGTTGATAAAATAAGTTATTTTTTCCAAGATGTTAAGTGAAAAGCAACCGTGTTGCCTTGAGTTAATAATCTCACTCCAAGTTGTCCCCCCCCCCTTTTTTTTGTTTGCTGCAATTAAACTGGACTTCATGTAGAGGACTAACTGCTGTTAACTGCTTTTATGATGAAGACAGAAAGTCTGGATATATATATATATTTAATATATGCATTACATTTGTTATGTATGAAGTAAAAAAATAAAGGTATAATATATTTCTTTACTTATTTACAACTTGAGTAGAGATAAAAGTCAGAGTAACAAAAGTAGAAAAATGTATTTTTTTTTCCCTCTTTGTATTACTGTTTTTTGCCAAAGTGAGCAATAGTTTTTAGCTTTTAACATTTATCATAATCTTCTAATCTGTAACCTAATGTACTTTGGTGTTATGAGTGGGAACACAAAGAACCTTCATGTTCAGCTACTTTTTAGCAGTTTCAGCAAGGATTAAAAGCTGGTTCATTGAAGTGTTACAACCCTGGCATTTTTTTAGCTGGTCGTGTTGCAACTCTGCATGTTAGTTTTGTCCACAGAGTCCAACAATGATTTAGCTGCCTTTGGAGTTAACAAAAAGGCAAAAAATAAAATAAAATAAAAAGAAAAACATGTCAGAGAAATTAAGTCTGGCTTAACATAGGTGTAAACTTTTAACTCCTCCTAGTGTGCCTTATCGCCAAGATGTCTTTGCTAAAGCTTAGTAGACTCATGCAAATTTTTTTTTTCTATTAAGAGGTTTGTTAAAAATAAGTAAGACCTTGTTCTTCATTGTTATATTTATAGTGAAAAACACAGCAAATAAAGTGCTTTTGAAAGGATGCAAGGTCTTTGTTGATTATTTTTTGATTGCATGCCATACTTTTCTATGCCTTTTTCTCACAAGGAAGATTTTTTTTTCTTTTCAGCTGCCCTGGTTTTGGATTAGACAGGATAATAGCAGAGTGGTAACTTAGTAGCTTCTGATAGCTTCAGAGTTAACCCATCTCTGACCTCATAGATCAGCAATTGCTGAGAAATGGCTGACGAGGCAGAAAAAAAATCTTTCATAAATTCTGGTGCTGCTTGTTACCTTTACTCCAGATAAATGTGCTTCACCAATGAGAGCTTCTGGAAAGATCTGGGACTTACGATGTGGGGAAATGGCAGCGGGAGAGAGTTCAAATCTCTGCATTGTCAAGTTTTAAATGACTGCTTTCTAAATATATGTAATAAATCCATCCGTCTGTCCATCCATCTACGTCACTCTGTCTAGCAGCACTCTCCAACTCAGGCTGGTGGATCCCCATTTATTTCTGATTCAAATGTAATATATAGCAGAAACCAGATGAACTGTCATTCATCGCCTGATGTTAATCAGATCGGGTCATCAAAATTGTTTCTTTTGCTAAATACCAGACTAGTAACAGAGATATTATTTCTTTAAATCCTTCAATACATTCGAAAGTAAAACGAGGAAGTTTGCCAACCTGAGACCATGATTCCAACTGTGAAGTGCACCACTGGAATCGAAAGAATGATGTTTTGTGATTGTTTTCCTGTTGGAGGGACATGTGACAGATGTCAATGAAGGGACCATTCCATCTTTTATGATTGAAAACCATTACCTTGGACTTCCAGGGAGCTTCACACTCAGATGTAAACCATTCCAGTTGACGCTGGAAGTCATGGCTTAAAAATAGCGACAGAACCACATTGGATGGGAAACTCACATTAAAACCCTCAGGTTCTCCAAAGAGACACTTTCCTTTCTCTGACTCTGTCTCAAGATTCTGTCCATGAACGACACAAACAAGGTCAGCGATAAGGAGATGTCCTAACAGAGTTCAGCCTCTACTGGGAACAAGATAAACTTTGTGCCAAGAGTGAACGACAAGTAATTTTGTGGTTTTCCAGGGTTTGGAAATATGTAAAATGTAGTACATTAGAAATATGATTCAGTGACCTATCTGCTGACCAAACTACGTACAGTTTCAATTTTGAAAAGGTAAGCTATAAATGTAACAAGAGCAAAAGAATTGGGCTGCTCAAAATGATGGACTAAAAAAAGCTTCAGTTGCAGAAAACCATTGTCATAAGTCAATTTTAGGATATCATTTTTAATTATACATTTTTAAAAGAATTTGGGAGATTTATCGCCTAAAAAAACCATGAAAAGAAGAACCACATTCTCAGCATTATCAGGCTGCAGCTCTCTAGTCATACATCTGCATATAAAAAATATTTATTAGCAGCTGGGGCTATATTCATTAAACATTGAGAGGGCAACATTTCACTCCCAGACAATGAGTTGTAAGAAAGAATGCTGTAAAAAACACTATAGTGAACAGTTTTGTAAAAATTACCATTACTCAATTAGAATGTAGAATAATTATCAACAGTACTATGAAGTTTTATGTCTGACATATGAGAGGTTTCTTATATGATTGCAAAACAGTTTAGTTCTATGCAACACTCCATCTTTGTCTTTTTGTCTTTGTCTCTGTCTCTTTTTATTTATAGCTCCTGTGTCAGTTTATAATCGTACTGAGTTCTGACTCGGCCATTGTAACAACTTGGTTCTTTTTCTATTTACGCCCCTTATGTTGTAGGTTTGCTGATCTTTTGATCATGTTCTTGTTGATGACAAAGTGTAGCTGTCTGAAAGACTGCATAAGCCCAACTGAAAATACTTGATACAGAGAGGAGTTCATGGCCCAACCAATGACTGAAAGGTGCAAAGGGGCTGTGACTGCAAAATGTGCCTAAAACGTCACCCCTGTTCAGCCCTGTTGGTATACGGTTTGTATTGAGTTCAAAGTTTCTCAAAATACAGTACAGTGCATTATGTGTTGATTTGAAAATGTATACCACACTATGTCCTTTTTCTAAAAAAGAGGGTTTCTTCTAGTAATCCTTCCAAAAAGGCCATTTTCAGTTTCACATTTTTATAATTGTAGTGTCCTGGATTTCAAAAATGAATAAGCCAAGAATGGCCTGTAGCATATTGAAGCTCCTAGGTTTTTTTTTTGGAATTTTTTTGTATGGTCTTAAGCACAGGGTGAATCTGCTGGAACAACCATATTTGGAAAGTTTTGATCAATCAATCATCTTCATTACCCCAGGGGACAATTATTATGCAAACTATAACAAAAAAATAAACTCTGACATAACCCTTTCCGTACACACGGAAGACATGAGGCAACTTTTTAAAAAGTGTCTTCAGTTGTGGATGTCTGTCGTATTGCAAAAGTATTACTTGATGACAGGCATAAGAATGTATTCCTTTAAAAAAAAAACATACATTATTGTTGATGTCAAACACAAGAACTAGTTTTAGCATTTATTTCTCTATCTTATTTCTATTAAAACAAAAATATCTGAAAATTATTTCAAAAACAATTCGGACAGTATTCAGTCAGTAATAAAAACACACACACCACAAAAATGTTCGTATGAAAAATCATATTAGAACATAAACAGAAAAAAACGAGTTAACACTATATCCGATTTACAAGTAACGGATTTTAAGAGCGACTTAGTCAGTGGATTACCATATTATACTACTGCCACCTGGTGGTAAAACCATTTTATAAATCTGTAGCATGCCCGCAGTTCAGACTGGTCAATATAGGTTTGCAATGGCAGCCATGTTAGCTCTACATTCACCAGTGCAGATGAATGTAGCATAAAACACATTCACAATTAAGGTTAAAATACATATTCAACAAACTACCTGCTAGTGGAATATATTTGGCTTACTGGTCTGTTACTATCTTTTGCAGAAATGTATATTTGACTCAGAATTTAAGAGCATATGCAAATAGACTAAAAATAATATTTTTTGTAAAATTGTTGGGAAAATCCTCTACATATAATGGTACATTTTCTTAATATATGGAATATTGCTTCAACTGTTCATTGGTCAAATTGGGTTTAGTAAATAAAAGTCGCTCAATGCACAAAACTGAAAAATTAATCTAAATTTCGATATTACGGCTGATAGATTTAATGTTAACTACAACTCCCACCAAGCCCCAGCATCAGAGTGCGTGCGCACCCTTTCCTTAGCTTGCCACTGCGATTGTAGATTTATAAACAAGCTAGCTGAACTGAGCCGCGCTGCGCTGTGGGCCATGAGGAAATCCGGATGAGTGCGAGAGCCGCTGTCACTCTTGAACACGGCTTCAGTTTATATTTGGCTTAAAGGAGACGCAACAAAGCGCACAAAATGGCTGTTCTCTGGGCCTTGGCGAATAAGTAGGTTTACTATAGCTTTAAGAACAAGAAACTAGTGTCTGCTTCTTTAAAATTATATCGGTTTATAGCTGAATAGATAATTAAGAAAAGTTTTAAGTTTCTAATGAATTAATATATGCATTTAATTTGCGACGAATCCACCAGAAAATGCATCAATGTTGGATAAGGGCCGCTTGCAGTCAAAACGGCTTTAAAGCAGATGTGCTTAGTTATTCCTCACTTTGCGTGTGAACCTGCTTGACTACAAGAGGAATTAAAAGGTACGACATATACCCTTCACGGTGATGGAACCAGTCGACAACAGAGTCGGGGATGTAAATAAAGACGAGGAACCGAACGAGGACAAGGCCGCGGAGCAGACCCCGGCCACCAGTACGACCGGTACGCAGCGGAGGGCACTCAGAGAGCGGGGAGCGGGCCGACCTAGGTCCGGTGTCCCCTCCTCTGCCACGGAGGTGAACGGAGCTGCGCCCAGCGCGCAGACCTCCGGACGGGTTCTGAGGGACAGGTCAACCAGGGCGGTACCGGCCTGGCTGAAGGACTTGAAAAGCGACGACGAGGAGGACGAACCGAGCCCGGACAGCGGTGCGACCAAGCGGCGGAAAGTTTCCAGCTCCAAGCGGAGGAAAGGGCTCGATTCAGCGGGTCAGGTGGAAGCTGGAGAGGGAAGCTGTCTCACAGGAGACAGCCTTCAAGGCACAGAGTGAGCTTCACGTTTATCAGCCCGCACTTAATAAGATACAGTCAACGACAGACGCACATTTGTTTGTAATGAGCCTGTGTAGAGTTGAAACGTGCCTCAGCGGGGGGTCTGCTCCTTTTAAAAGCACGCCTTCTGCATGGCTCGTCCCCTACATGGGTGGAGTAAAACTTACCTGTCTTTAAAGACGCTTTCTTTATAACAACTGCTGTATAAATGTCATATGGGATGTTGTGTCACTGCTGGCCATACAAGGTGATTTTTTTCCCCCCCTTTTCTCTTTAGTTCGGAAGACCCAAAGAAACCTGCCTCAGATGTTCAAGGTAATCAGTGGGATGCTTCACCAAAGCCTTGCACAAGTTTTCATATGGCTGCAACCTGTCTTGTTTTTTTTCTTCTTTACATTAAAACCAGTAACTTTAATGTACATTATTTGGATTTAATGTCACAAACACAAAGTTGCGTATGATTATAAAGTGAAAGGAAGAAATGCATGATTTCTTTTATTTCTTTCAGAAACAATCTGTATAGAGTGTAACTATATTCAGCCACCCACATTTTGACTTCAAATAGTCTTTTGGGTGGATTTGCCTGTAACAGTGTTGCACATCTAGAGACTGAAATTTTAGTTCTTTCATCTCTGCAAAATATCTCAACCAAACCCTCTGAGCTTACGGAAAATAGATTTCACTATGTCATCTGCGCTGTGACCTTTGTTCCACATCGATTACCTTGTAACACTTTAAGATGCTTTCATCTGTTGTAGCTCTGGCAGTATGTTTTAGTGTTGTTCCCCTGCGGGAAGGTGAACCTCCACCTTAAGCCTCAAGTCTTTTCCTCCCTTAAAGACGTTGTTGCCCGGTATGTAGTTTCATCCATCTTCCTTTCAACGTTGCAAGGCTCCTTGTCGAGGCTGAAGAAAACATCCCCCACAGCTTGATGCTGCCACCAGCACAATTCACATGGGGATGGTGTGTTCAGATTCAGAGTCATTTCTATTCTAGTTTGAAGTCTTGCAGAGATTTTCCTTTATTTGTAGTTCAAAAGGTTTTATTATGGACTCGCCTGTTCAGGGCTCCTCATGCTGCAGGTTTGGTGTGTCCTCTCTGACTTTATTCTAACACTGTCTGTGTTCTCGACTCGCTCCCCTAAAAGCCAGATTTGTAGAAAACACAACTAGTAGATGTCCTGTTGACAGACACGCCCACCTGAGCTTTGGAGCTCCTCCTGAGTTACCATGGTCCTCTTGGGTACTTCAGTTGGTTTGCCAATGTCATGAATAATGTGCATTCTTATTGCAGTAGCAAAATGTTAAATTACACACAAATGAGCTCTATTTTCTAATTAGAAAACTTTTCTCGGCTGGATTTATTTGGAGGGAAAAGCAGTTTCTCTGTCCCTTTTGAAGACGAGCCCCCCACAGGATCATGCTGCCACCACCGTGGATCGTCTTCCTTCCACTTTACAACTATGCACTACTTTGTGTTCTATGCTTGATATATGAAATCCTGTTGTTTTTAATGTGACATAATGAGGACGTTCAGGGGCTGTAGCTGCTTTTGCAGGGCTGTTGAATTAATGCCGTTCTGTCATTCAATGTGTGTGACATTCAAACAGAAACAGATGTGTTTGTGTGACTGTGCCGCAGTTCACGGCACGCACAAATGTTTCATGGCTTTCCATTTCCTCTCCAACTCCAGCTCTTCTTCCCAAACGGCCCCCGGCCCAGAGTGAAGCCAAGCCCCCGGCTGGCAGGGCGGCCCGGAGCGTTGCCAAGCCCGTGTGCAAGACCGAACCTGAAATGGAGACTCCAGCTGGTGAGTGACCTGTTGACCTTGAGTTCTGTCACAGATGGAGAAATGCTGCAACAAGGTTTTGTTTTTAAATAACCGATCAAAGCTTGTTTTAACGTTATTTGTGATTTTATATCTTAGTTTTAAATCCATTTAATAAAGATTTTTTAACACATTAATAGCAGCAGTTTGACAAAAAAGATGCATAAAACAGAAGTGTAATTATTATATATTTTTTTCTTTTTTACTGAAGAAGGTTGAAATCTGTTTTTATTTTGTCGTCATTTTGTTTTGTACAGCAGTGGAAGAAGAGAGCACAGATAGAGAAAAGTGTGAAACGTAAGTATATGCTTAGCTTCTTAGTTTAAAAATGACTCCCACACAAAGAATCCCATTTAAATCCTGGTGATATGACTAAATCTAACAAAGGTGGATCCTTACAACCCTTTCTTTACTTTTGGGAAGGGCTTTGAGGAAAACTAGTACTTATTTTCGACACAGTTCTGTGAAATGTATCATTTAATTATATTACATTTTAACATTCCGAAGTTAAACTTTTAATTAAGTTATAATGTTAAAGTTCTATTTTATCTCTTAAAATGTTATCACCACTTTACCGCACAGACGGATCCAGTTCATGTCAACGGTGGTTGTTTACAATCTGGTGATACGGTTACATTAAGATTCAATCCAAATACAGTCAGATTAGTTCGGAGTGTTTCTTTTCAGTCTAACAGGGTCAGAACAGGCCCATAAAACCCCTAATCTAATTGTTATTTTTCCTTAGCGAAAAGAAAGAAGAAGACAGCAAGGAGGTCGCAGAGCAAGTCCCGGAAGATGAAGAGCTTCCTTATCAGGATGATTCGAATGACTTCGGCTTCCAGCCTCAGAGTCACAGGTAAAGTTGCACTGAACGCAAGACTCAGCTGTGTACAGAGGCATCATGAGCCGTTTGCAGATCATTTTGTTGTTTGGATTTTATTTTCTTCCAGCAGTGGTGAAGAGGAGGACGGCCTCAGCAGTGATGAAGACGTTCCCTTTAGAGACGACTTAAACGATCAAAGCTACGACCCGAGGGCTGAAAGATTTCTGTATGGAAGCCTCACGCCTCTTTTTTTGTTTGTTTGTTTGTTGGGAAACATTGCCAAATCTTTTTTTTTGATTAATATTCTAAGATATTTATGAAGTTTTTTTTGTCTTCATTTTTTTTTCTAGGGATATTACTAAACCAAAGCGCAAAGTTCCTCCGAGACACAAGGAAAAGAAAGAGAAGGATAAAGCACCTAAAAAGGAAAGCGAGTTTTCAGAGATAAAAGTAGAGGGTGCAGATAACCTGGAGACGGTGCAGGAGGAAGTAAAGCTGGAGGAGGAAGTAGCTGAAGATCTCGATGGACCCAGGAAGTAAGTTCAGCTCATCCTGTGTTTTTATTCTGTCTTTAAAGACAGAAACAATAGTTTGTCGGTGCTGGATGGTAACCATCTGCTCTTCCTTATTTCCTCCTTGTTAAGTCTTTTCACACTGAGTTGTATCTGTAAACATGAAGTAACATGAAGCACATTTTATTTCTTACTTAATCAGGAGAGGCCGCAGGAAAAAAGACGACAAAACTCCGCGGCTACCAAAGAGACGGTGAGAGTGAAACCTGCGTAGCGTCTCAAACCAAATATGTACCATAAATTTATTGCACAGTGATGGTGCTTTTTTTTTTTTGTTTCTAGCTTATCTAGTGTTTCTAGTGGACTTATTTCTCCCAATATTATAACTGTTTGGAATTGTGGTTGACAAGCCTTGCCACTTTATATTGGATATTGATGTGTCTGTGAGGATCTGATTAGAAGAGTCCAGGATGTTTAACTTGCTGTTTGCTTGACTCATTCAGGAAGAAGCCACCCGTTCAGTATGTGCGCTGTGAGATGGAGGGATGTGGGACGGTGTTGGCTCATCCTCGCTACCTCCAGGTTTGTCTCAGCAGCCACACACACACACGACCACACGCACACACACACACAGACACCCCTGGGATCAGCGTCAAGATAAGCAAGCCGGGATTTCCGCACACATTTCCAGCGGCATGATATAAACAAAAACAAAGCTCTTATCAATTCTTATGTTGTTGCTGTGTTTACATTTAATTTTTCTTTTTAATAGAATAACGTTCATACAATGTAGATAAGACGGGTATTTGAATAACAGGGTTGCTATTCTGTCTGAAAAAGTGTGGAAAATTAAATAACAATATGGGAACATTTTGTTTTTTCATATTTGATTTTTTCTTTTCTTCTTCTCTCTCAGTGTCAGTTTTTTTATTTATTGTTTTATTGTATTTCATAATTTAAACTTTAAAACTGCAGAAATGTTCTCCTCCATGGACACTTTTTTTCTTAGATAAATAAATTTCCCTAATAGGTAAGGATTTTCTGTTAAAATAAATTTTGGTAAGAGTTCTTGACAGTCAATCTGAAAATTATATCTTGGTACATTTAGGCAGATATGGTTATTTCACTGTTTAGGGATTTTATTTTAGGTATTTAGTGTGGAAACAGAAAAACAAACAAGACCTACGTAGGAACTGTCATCAGTTTTAACATAAAGAGTTTCTTTCTACCCTTCCAGAAAAGTGTTTTTTTTAAAGGACAGTACCAGAGTATATTTTTAAACAGTTTTCTCACATTTTCCCCACACTAGCATCATATAAAGTACCAGCATTTACTGAAGAAGAAGTACGTTTGTCCCCACCCGTCTTGTGGGAGACTTTTCCGCCTTCAGAAGCAGCTGCTGCGCCACGCGAAGCACCACACAGGTACACAAATCGCTTGGCCTTCGATTGGTTTAAAAACTCCCAATAATAAAGCTACGTAGGGAAAACATCTATATTTGATTGCATCCTTTTTTTTCCTTTGATTGTAGACCAGAGAGATTACATCTGCGAGTTCTGTGCCCGCGCCTTCAAGAGCTCCCACAACCTGGCTGTTCACCGCATGATACACACTGGAGAGAAGCCTCTACAGTTAGTGTGTCTCTGTTCATTAATGAAGCAACTTTGCCGTTCTGATTTAATTTAGATTTTTTTTTTGTAGTTTGTAGTCGGTTCATGATAGAATTCAAAATATTTCATGTGTACCTCTGCAAGGCATTGTTGTCTTAAGCCTTACTACCTCCCTGTTTTAACAGATGTGAGATCTGTGGCTTCACCTGCCGCCAGAAGGCGTCGCTCAACTGGCACATGAAGAAGCACGACGCAGACGCCACCTACCAGTTCTCCTGCTCCATTTGCGGTAAGAAGTTTGAGAAGAAGGACTGCGTGGTCGCCCACAAGGCCAAGAGCCATCCGGAGGTGCTAATCGCCGAGGCGCTAGCGGCCAACGCCGGTGCCTTCATCACCACCCCTGCCTCTCTGCTGGAGCTGCCAGGAAACCCCGTGCAAGCGGACGCGGCGGGCCTGGACGGGAACCACGTGGGGCAGGACGGCCACGCCGATCAGCTGGGTCAGGACGGGCAGCACGCGACGCAGCAAGCGAGCCCCCAGGTGGTTTTACTGGGGCAAGACCCGAGCCTCCATACCATGCAGGTTCCCGTGACGATCGCCCTCACCCCCATCGACCCCCCGTCTCCGGCCGACAACCATCAGCAAACGCACCTGCAGCTCCAGATGCCCGTCCAGTTCGTGCAGCAGCCTCAGATCCAGCAGCTGACCCTCCACCCCGGCTCCATGGTGACCCAGCATCAGCCCCAGCTCCAGCCCATGCCGCCCTACGCCGCCCACCAGCAGAGCCAGGCTCAGATCCTGCAGATGACCTTCCAGCCGGTCAGCCAATCGCAGACCCACGTTCAGCAGATCCCCATCTTGGCCGCCTCGCCGCAGCTCCAGACGATGCACAGGGCGGCTCCCAGCCCGCCGCTGCTCTCCGCCTCCCAGCCTCACACCCAGGATCCCTCATCGGCCAATAGGAACGCCTTCATTCTGGACAATCCGGTGCTGTCCTCCTCCTCCTCTCCGCAGTGCGGCTCGCTGCAGCAGACGGAGGCGGTCGGGGAGAGCGGCGTGGTGTGGGAGCAGACGGGACAGGGGGACGTTCAGGCTGAAGACGGCGAGATACACGTGCAGCAGGTCATTATATAAAGAAAAAACCCCAAGAGGACTGTGCATGTGAAGAGGTACCTGCAGTACGGTTTGAGATAAATGTAGGATCACACAGATATAACTTGTACTGTTCACTAATCGTCAAACTTGGTAGCTTTTTAGAGTTTCCGAATCGGGGAAAGAAGTGTTTGTGAATGTTTGTTGCCTTTGTACATAACAGTCTTGTAACTAGCTGTTTTGAGTTTGTGTATTCCTGAGATTAGGTTCCAGTTATGCAATAATACACCCATCCCCAACCTCCTTCCCCGTAAAATATTTGCCATGAATGCAGAAAGCTGGAATACATGAATTTAATTTATGAAACCTAAACACGGGCAGCATATTTTATTTTTAGTCTTTGTTATATATATAGGTTAAGAAACATGTAGAAACAAAGACGCAAGACTGAAACAGAAGCTTCACCAGCTTGAAAGTATGAAATGTCGAGTCTGAGACATTTGTTAAGATGTTTGTTTACCTTGCAGGAACAATAACTGGTTCAACCCTCACTAATGTCCTTCCTGTTTTAAGGAGCCAAAAGATGACCACTGACACCTATATGGACATATTAAAAACAGTCACAGGTTTGTCAGTATCCTCTCAAGTGTAACATTGTTTGAAAAGAGAAGCTTATGTAGAACATAATAATCTCACACATTAGATTTGTTCTAGCACAAAAACACAATAAAAGATCCATTTATAAAACTTAATAAATGTCTTAACATTTAACCCAACGTGTTCAGTCATTTTTAGTTGAAAATTCAATGATGGTTTTTTTGGTCTGTTTTCTTAGGGAAAGGAGACATTTCAATTAGAAATTCATAAGAAATAATAGCTTTATTTAGCAGAGGCAATTTTTTTACTGCTACAAAAGTCATTTATGTTAATTCTAATACATTAATGTAAGCAAAAATGCATAAACACATGCTGGAATGAAGCAGAAGAGGCTTATTTTGTTCCTTATATATAAACAATTGTAACACAATTAAATTAGCTGATTGTTAGATCCATCTTCTCATTTTACCAGCCTGCAGATTAACAGACAGCATTCCTGTAGTAAGAGTTGTGTTTCTTAAGCTTTAATATATTCTCTTAACTGAGAAGAAAGTATTGAAAGTTTGATTTCAGCCAGCTGACAAACAGTGCACAGCATTACATAAGGAAGATGCAGCACTGCTGGATCAAACTCGTGACATGAAACCTTTTTCGCTACTACAGGTCCTTGCAGGTGATTCATACAAAGATTTTAAAATACATTTTGATCTGAAGGTATTACTAAACAAAATTATTATTTTTGTTACTATAAGACACCCTTATGGAAAATATGTAACCTTTTTATTAATTTTGATACATGCAGTAACGGTTAGAGGGGACATTTACATGGTTTTCAAGGAGAATTTTCTTTAAATTTGGTTTACTGCAATACTGGTAACCAGTGCAGCCTATACTCACAGGAAAGGACGACAAATTGGTCGGTGTGTAATGGAGAAAAATTAATACAGCGACAAAAGGACATCAGTATGATGTCTGGTCCAGAACTCTGGCTTAATTACTAATTTAAGACATAAAAATGTACAAAATATGTTACTCCCAGTGGATAAACCCGCCATCAGGACATATTAATCCGCTCTCTGTCTCTCTGCATAGTATATTGCTTCAGTGCTCTTTTAGGGGGAATCAAAGAGTTACTCAGTCCAACTTTCCTCTTCTTCATCTGCTGCTCAGCCTCTTTTTCCTTTGATTCCCGCTGAGACCTCTGGGATCCTCCCACCGGCCCTGGCGTCTCCTCGCTCACAGACGGATGAGAGTCGCCGGGAATCGTCGCCGTCTGGAGGTCGCTGTCGTGAGCAAACTTGCATTTGATGCCAAACCTGCACCTTCCGTCCTTCCTGTAGGAAACACAGACCTTTTTGCCTCCGATCTGCGAGGGTCTCGCCTGCATGGTGAGCGGAACGTGTTTCTGTAAAGCGCTGAGCTTCTGGTCGGCCTGCGCTTTGAATGGGTTGGTGAACACGCTGCTGTCGGACGAGGCGCTTAGAGAAGGTGGAGGTAACTTTTTAGGGGTGACAGAGTCGAGGCGGGGTGGAGGCAGGATGGGCCGGGAGGCTCCTGAGGAGGAGCCCAGCGCTGGAGGATGAGATGATGAATATGATGAGGGATCCTGATCCTCGGAGTCTGACTCACTGGATGCCGAGCCAGACTCCAGTAAGAAGTTGCGGCTCTTTTTGACAGCGGCAGCGTCACCTTGAAGAAAGCTTGAAAGCAAAAAAACATAAAATCTGACTTATCACTAATCGGAATACCAGCAAACCTATATTATCGAAGGATAAATGTCAGTAAATAAAAGCGTCCACTCACTCGGCTTTCCTGCTGTTTACGTCTTCCTCCTCTTCATCACTGCTGGAGGAAACTCCATAACCAACCAGCGAGTTCATACTGGAGCTAAGCTTGTTAGCATTAGCATATGAGGTCGGTTTCAGGATAGAACAGCAACAATTCTGTACCAGAATAGCTGCTACCCACTTTAATATGTTAATCTATGAAAATAGCCTCGCTGAAATACGTACAATCAGTTCTTTTACCGTTTTGCGTCCATACTGTTTGCTATGGGAAGTGTAGCTGGAGCAGCAGATTATGTAGCTTTTCTGTTATTTACGTTCTACGGGGCATCTGCACTGACACCTACTGGAAGGGCGTGGTATGGCACTCCAGCAAAACTAAATCCAATCCAATTTTATTTATAAAGCACTTTAAAACAACCACAGCTGATACAAAGTGATGTTCATTAAAACACAAAATAATAAAATAAAATATAAAAAACTCTTACAGTTTAAAAACAAAAACACACTTTGACTAGATCCAGCTGGAGTTAAAAGCCAAGTAAAATAAATGCAGAACACTTCCTTATTATTTTCTCCCCAAATAATTGCAAGAGTTGCACATCCACATCCCATATACCCTCACATATTTTAACTTGTTAATTTACTATCCACAAATTTCAATTTATTTTATTGATTTATTTTTATTTCCAATTCTTTTTACAAATAACATCTGAGAAACATGGTGTGTATATCTGAGTAAACTCCGTCAGTGATAATGCAAAGAAGCAGCCAGGAGGCCAAGGGTAACTCTAGAGGAGCTCAAATGAGAGAATCCACTGTCAGGACATCTATTATTTGTGCACAGAACTGTGACTCTGTGGAAAGACTTGGAATTTGCTGTTTACAGATGGTTAGGAGAGCTTGATTTTTTTTTAAAGAACATATGGGCAACATATCAAATTGTTAGATGTGCAAAATATTTGGGTAAACAGAGAAAGATTAAGATGCAATTCTAGCAAAAGGCGGTTTTTACAAAGTACTGAAAATTTAAATGCACATGAAATTTTAAACTTCTATTGATCAAACGTTTAAAAACTTTTTTCAACTTTACAATTGCACACTACTTTTGTCATTTTATCGTAAAATCTATGATTTTATGCTTGTGTTTGAAATGTTACTTATCAGAAGGTTTAAGCTGTACATTTTCACAAAGCACTATATTTAGTATATCAGCTTTTGAGTATTAGTTGAATTCACTATTGAGGTTTCAGTTTGCTGTTTTTTTCCCCTAACATTCTGTGAAAAAAGTGCAAATAATGTAATTTAAGAATTTGTCCTACAACTTTAATCACTTACTCATGTTGTTTATTGTCTATAATTTGCCTATTGTCAATTTAGGAAAGCCTTACAGGCTGGTAGAAACAACTCGGATCAGAGAGTATCACCAAGAGGGACTTTGCACAGACTCACAGAGATCGTCTTCTTAAAGGGGACATGAACTAAATCCTGTCTTTGAAAGGGTCAGGGGTTCTAGTCATACATGCCATATGTGGACTGGACTCAGCTCACATCATTTTCCTCGTAGAACCGTGTGAATGTATGTTTATTCTTTTTACCAGAGTTGATTAAAATGTTTTCCTCTTCATTACAAATACCCATTATGTGTCTCTATGAATGGACTGTTTTTGCTGACAGATCACATCCTGTACTGACGTGCTAAGTCACCAGAGGAAAATGTATTTTTTATTTCCACTACAGATCACTATCCAATAAGCATAACAGTCATGGAAAGTTTGCTACCGGAGCCAATTTTCCACCACAGCACGAACCCGGGCCTTTTCCTGCAGCTTTAAATCCAGAATCCCGCTCAGCTGCTATTGCTGTTGAAGAAGTCTGCAAAAAAGATGCATATGACACTGCAATACATTCTGTTACACAAACAGAGAACAACAACAACAAAGCTAACTGTATTTAATAAATAAGACTTAAAGCTATTCCTGACTAGCTAGTACAAAAATGTCCTTTTTGTTTTTATTTCTGTTTCTAAACAGACCAAATTTATTGTAAGTTTTAATGACAAATTATAAGTGCTAAACATATTTACCTTTTCCTAAAGTTAAGATATTTTGTAAGTCAGTTTATTTATAAAGAGATAATTCACTTCAAAACATATTTTACTACAGAGCACTATGAAGTAAAGAAATAAAAATGTTCAGCTCTAATAAAAAAACTATAAAACTTTAAATGATTCAAATATAATATTTTTCTTGACAAAATATCTTTTCGTCCATCTAGCAATGCATTTCATTCTGTATTTCCAGTTTTCATTCATTCTGTATTTTCCAGTTTGTTTACGATAGATAAATAAGATGATATGTTTTATTACTTATAATTATTATTATTACTTAGCAGCAGCTAATGAAAGCATCAGTTGGCAGATACTTTCTTTTCTTTTGGTAAATGCCAGAGATTAAATTTGGCCTTTTTTGCAGAGTGAAGATGTTTCGTCCACCAGAGGTCGCTGTTTTCCCTCAACTCCACCCCTTCTTGTTCTAATTACTAATAAATACAGTTGTCCTAATAATAATGGTCTTTTATCTGAGACTTTAAAACAGCAATAGTTGCAGCCTGCCTAATATGCAAGAGTGGTTATTTACACAAATTAGGAGCGACAGGTGTGAATATTTGATCAGCTCTGTGAACCCAGACAAGACAATCCCCATAAAATCTACTTAGAAAACCATATTTTTCCCCCTCACACACATCAAAACTGTGTTTTATTACAGTAAAACACAAAAAAATAGTTTTATTGTGAGTGGCAAATGTTAAAAGTTCAAGGAGTATTAATACTTTTTCAAGACATGCATTTGTCAGCTGAACTGATCAGTCAGTATGTATGTCCTGCTTAAAAACGGGTCTCTTGCTGTTTATCATAAATAACAGGAGCTGCTACCAGGAATGAACTGCTGCTAACAGGAACTAAAATAAGCATCTGTCTTGGATACTCGCCTGCAGTGTGGTCACATATCCTTAAGGATAGTGAAAAATTGGAAGTAATGTTGTGCTGTGTCATTAATGAAGAACAGCAGCAGGAGCTTCCCTGCTGTAGCCGGAAACATTTTCTAAGATAAGCTCTCAGTCCTGTTTATCATAAAGGAGCAGGGATACAGCGGAAGCAGCGTGGAACAGCCCACACAGGATTACACTCAAATTCAGATCATTCTCCCAGACTTTGTCACTACCAGTAAATCAGATAAGCTGCTCATGAATTAGTTGAGGAGCCCCTCCTACAGTAGTGCTTTACTGACTCTTAAGGCAAACTGTTTTAACATTTAATAAATAAATACAAAACACCTGTCCCCAAATAGTTAGCAAAGGCCCTGCAGATATAAAAAAAATGTCCATTTCTATGGGGTTCCATTTGTGTCAAAAATAAGTAGTTGTGTGAATTCCAGAGTAAGCCTAATCTCCACAGTAAATGAAGCTTGGATTATATTCTATGAATTGTTTAACTCTGTTATTAAAAAAAACACGCTCCTATCAAGAACGAGGAAATTAAAAATCACTCAGTTTCAAAATGAGCTTATAGGACCAGAACACTGAAGCTGAGCACCTTTGTTTCAATAGGTGATTTTACAGATATTTTAATGAAGATGCTGTCTGAATCTTGCATTTTTTCAGCTAACATATTTAGTGTTAAATTTCACCCAATATATATGTCACGATAATTATTTTCATGACCTCTCAACAGTGTTGCAAGTTTGTTGTTTGTGTTAATTCTGTGCTGCTTAATGCCAATCCCTCCCTGCCAGGTCGTTATTATAAATAATTATTTTCTCTTAATAAGTAACCTAGTTAAACAAAGGTTCATTTAAAAAAAATGCTTTTGTCTCAAATAAACCTCCACTTTTACTCTTACCACGTACATTATTTTGTTTCCAGAAACATCTGTGGTGGAGGGTCGCCCTCCATTAAATGCCTATTTAGCTTGCCGTACCAGTGAGTGGCGTTAATTCTCGCAGTTCGGCATCAGGTTCTCGGGGGGAAGAGGCGGAGAGGACAAGCGGCTCGGAAAGAGGAGCAGCTGCTTGTCCAAAGCGCCGCGTCTAACCGGAAGAGGAGTGGGAACAGAGGGAGGAGTGTGACGTCACTGCGATGAGAGAGAGGCGTGCGCGGCTGTATAATAAAAGCAGACCTGTTGCTGGCGGACGTTTTTTACTGGGACTCCCCCTGCTGAGGTGAAAGACGAGGGAAGGTGGTCATGGCTGGAACACGGACCAGAGGAACGAGCAGGACCACGGCGGCCAGAGGAGCCAATCTCGCCGCGCTGGTGCAGAATGAGTGCGCCAACCTACTGGTCCTCTATGTGAGTAAATAAGTAATAGCTACTTTCCTCTGGCGGTAACTTTCCAGCACGTCGCAGTAAAAAAAAAAAGTTAAGTCGCTTTGCCTGACTCCCTTGTTTCTGTGCGCTTGGGAGTCGGGAGAGTTGGGTCAAGGTTTGAAGGGAAAATTAATGGGAACTTCCCCGGTGGGCGTGTGTTTGCGCATCTGCGTCTGTGCGTGTTTAGAGGATAAAGCGTGTTTTAGTGAGCGGGAACAAAAGAGTGATGACAGACTTTTGAGTGCAGAAGTAACGTGAGAGGGAGGAAAGTTATGTTTCTGTGTTGCAGGGAATGAACAGTGAGGTAGGTGGGTGTTTTTTATTGCAGCCACCAGTTTATGGTCCGTCCTTTTCATCTCTTTCATCTCATGACCTTTTGCTTGCCTGCTTTGTGTTTTCTTGGTCTGAAGCCAGTTCATTCCTTCATCCAGCTTTGATTCTTGCTGGGACACAGGGAGTGGCCTGACATGTAGCATCACATCTACAGAAGAGATACATAAACTTGCATTTTACCAGGCTTTTACAGTAGAGACCAGCACACAGTAAAGTACATTACTGTGATATTCCTAAATCTGCACGTCACCCTGGACAAATCCGTGAACATTGTCAAACATGGTGGTGGCAGCATCATGCCACACAGGGCTATTTCTATTTTTTTCAGAAAGGATGATCTATGCTTCTACATACAATCGTTTTAAACCTGTAGTATCAGACTTTGACAAGGAGAGAATGAACGCATTTCATAAAATGTATTGCTGAAAATGCATGAATTATGGTTTTAATGAAAAACAGACTAACTTAAAAACAACATCCGTCCTTGTGTCATTGGTATCACTTTGTTGGCAAGAGAACAGATAGAAAATAACCTTAGAATTTAAAACGGGATGTCTGTGGACATCAGTTTTCTAGGTATTTAAGGTACAGTGCTTGTTTTTAACCCCGAAAGATCTTGAGCTTCCAAACTTCCTTCCTCATGATTTTTTTTAAACTTCCTGATGAGCATTATGATTTTTTTTTCTGCTTTTCAAGCTTCCATTACTTTAATCTGTATAAAAAATTATCAAATTGTCCATTTAATTATCGTGGAACTTCTCTGTTATTATAATCATCTAGTCATACTTTTAGATCATTGCGATTCTTTCGACATTATAATTTGCAGTGATCCGTGGAAACATTGCTTCCAGCTATGCAGCACACTGCTGAGGTATCTATAAAAGTGTGAGGTAACACTTCCTCTGCAGTCTTGAGCCATCAATTGTCACTCCTTCCTTGACTTTTGCAACAGATGTGCTCAAAGTTGACCTCTTCTTCACATCAGAAACATGAGAGCGTTTCATGTCGTAGGGTGGTTTTTGCGTCACGAGTACAATGCTCCACATCCAGCTCCCCCGATGCCCCTGAGCGGCGCCATGCCGTCGTCAGCATGTGGTGCTGGATGCGACGTTATTCTAATATATGCAGTGGGTTCCAAAATTATTCAGAAACCTTGAATGTGCGCACATTTTTATCACTTTACAATCAGACACTTTAATGATTTTATTTTATTTGTATTTTCTTTGAGATTCTATGGTATAATCCATCACTGTAAAGTGTCTTGTTCATGTGTTCTGTGACGAGCCTTGTTTTTTTTTTTACCAAGACTCTCAAGTCCAGGTAATGACTGACTGCAGTTTCAAGATTATTGCTCACTTCATTTTCTCACAGACATTTCCCTCCTCAGGCAGAGTTTGAACGTCTCTGTGTAAATTACACTCGGCATGGCATGTTTTCTTTCTCATTTGAGTCCTTCTAGATTGAACTTTGTAACAAACATTGTAAAATCTAAAACACTGCAGTCTCGGTTAAACACAAGAAGCAATTTAAGCTTTTATTAAGTCAACGTTTTAGTAAAAGCTCAAGACCCGAGATGCCCGACGTATTTCTTGATGATGCATCATGTTTGAGATTTGTACAGTGCTAGCTGTTTAAATGCAGACTTATCCCTGTGAAGCTAGTAATTTAAATCAGCCAAGGCCCTGCTGGAGCTGAGCCGAGTCCTGGGAATGAGGTAAAGCGAATTCCTATCGCGTGAGACCAGAGTTGCGTTTTGTTCTCATCTTTGGCTATCGCAAAACAAAACCCAGCTGCTGTCAGGTTTTACAATGAAAAAAAAACCCATTTATCTTGAACTGTCCCCTCACATCTCTCTCTCTCTCTCTCCTATTCTCTGATGTCTCTTTGTTTCTATCCTTTTAATTTCCTGCGTCCTCAAGAGGAAACGAGAGAATCTCCCAGAAGATGTGGGCAGTGACCGTCTGGTGTTCGTCTCTCCTCCTTCCTCCCAGCTGGACTCCAGGAGCAAACTACTGAGCCTCCACTCTGCTTTGGATAAGTGCCACAGCCTGCTGGAGAGAGCCGTCGCCTTGGAGAAGGAGGAGCTGAACGGGGATGAGACGGGAGAGTACGAGAACGGGAGGAGGAGGCTGAAGGATCACCTGCTGAATCTTTTGAGAAGCATCGAAGAACTTCTGAAAGCAGCTGGTGGTCAAGCCGTCCGGAGCCTGGACGGCTCGGAGGTAGGCGTCGACGTCACTCAGCACAGATGTTTTGGATTAGAAACCGAAACAGAGCAACTCTCGTCTTCTCGCTGGCAGCCGCATCCTCCCAGCAACGGGTTCCAACAGAAGCTGTGGGTGTACAGCATCTTCACGGAGGTGAAGCTCTGGAGCGAGACGGCCGTCGCCGTACTGCAGGAGCTGCAGTCTGACGCTGCGAAGGAGCCATCGAAGAGGAGTAAAAGAAGCACAAGAAGCACTCGGCGATGAGGCGGTGGGGGGACGGGGGGGGGCAAGGAATGTTCTGTGCATTCAAGATTGTTCATTAGATCATGGCTATGGAGAGAAACGGGCTGATATGAACTGGAAAAGGGTAAGGATCAACTAGAAGAGACATGGATCAAAGGTGAAAGAAGAGAAGAATTATTGGCTGCTTTTTTGATTTCTTGATACCTAAAAGTAATATAAAAACTCATTACCTCAGTGGGAAAAATATATACCTATTTATTTATTGTTTATCAGATGAACTGTAACAAGTATCCAGAACTGAAAGGCAGTCTTTCTTTCTTTCTTTCCACAAAATGGAAGGGATGTAATAACTTTCTATTTTTCTCTTTTGAACTTGTATCCTTCTGTTCTACACTCCTGTTTTGATACTTGGGAAACAAAGCTGGAAGTCACTGCATCTTAGAGGGAGTCAGCAAGATTTTTTGATGTTGTATTACCCCTCAATTTTTTACGTCTTGGAAAAGTAGTCGCAGTCTTGAACTTTTTCACTCTGGTGTATTTCATTGGAATTTTGTGCAAACGTAGTTCATAAACGAGTTGAGATAAATACGGGGCAGAAATCCAAGGTGAACTTAGCTTATAAAGACACCAAAAATGGTTTAGCTCAGATGTATGGGTTATGATGGCCAGGTCAAAGTCCAAACATAGATGATGTGGGGAATCTGTGGCAAACTTCAATTGATGTTCATAGACACTCAATATCTCTGCACACAGAATTTTGCATGCAGGCTTGAAAAAAATCAAGTTTTGGTGACGGGAGCGCTTCTCTTTCCTTTTGTCGATGCGACTCAGAAAATGGCACAAAAAATATTGTGGTCATTATGGTAGAAAATATGAAATGGTTCAAGGGATGGAAATACCTTTGGGAAACACTTTGAAAAGTGTATAATGTGCGATTTTAAGGTCTGCAGTTATAACTAGGGATACTTTGAAGGAAAATTGTGCAACAACACCCTCTAGTGTTTACTTGATGCTTTGTTTCCTTCTCTGATTTCTTAATTGGCCCTGATGTTCCTCCTCATCTCATTGTCTTATGACTTTTGTGTTTTATAATATTTGAATAAGAACTATATTAGCCAACTAGGAAATGCACAAGAAGGGAGAGTGAAATAAAATTAAATGAATGAAAACTTAAAATTGGAGAAAAGCAGACATTTCTTAAAACCAAATGTTTGCTTTAGGAATGGCGACTACTTGGCTTGATTAAATTTGCACAAAACTGTAATTTATAGCAATGGTCAAAATCCACATTTTAATTCTACTGCACATCTGGGTAGGTGAAATAATCAACTAAGCAATACAATACATGGAAATGCTGCAGCTGACATGAATGGGAAATGACTCCGCCATGCTGCTGTAACCTGGCAATCTTATCTGGGCTGCAGTTCTAATTAAATTAGCCTCAGCCAAAGACTCCGATTGTATTTAAATATGCATGAAGGTTTGGTGTAAGAGAAGATGGTGTGAAAAGGATGGAATCCTTTAAAGCGAACACCTGATGAGCGCACGCGTTTGAAAAAAGCAAGAGCAAAGATCCTGAGAATTAAAAGGTTTCTGTCGGCAAAATCGAGACAAGGGGACCAATTATGTCTGAAGTTCTCCAGACAGAAGTTCTTGCAGCTGATGGTAGGGGCACTGGAAGTACGACTGTTTAGGTGAGACAAGGAGCTGTTGGTTCTGGAGGCTGATCTTCAACGTGCTCCGAGTCGCCACCATTCGTTTCCAAAAGGGCTTTTCTGGAGCCGCCTCAACAGCTGAATATTTAGATCACAATCTTGCTGCTTATGTCATAAATTGATCCACATACGTACTCGTAACAAAACAGTTGTTTTTTTTCTTTAACTGATAATGTTTATTAATTTTCACATTTGGACAATTTTATCTAATAAACTGAATATAGTTTAACGTTTCACAATGTGCCGTCTCTTCATTCATTGAGTGTAGAAGAAGAATTGTTGATTGCTATGGTTGAGCAATAACCTTGGCTTCCCTGAAAATACAGTTTTACCTGCGTAACATTTGTTTTGGTGTCTGTCGGTAATCTGTCAGCATCGCAAAGGGAAGCCACCAAATGGACCTTGCCAAGCTCCGCCCAGAAACGCCCCTCGAAAGTCCCACGCGGCTGCATTTCTCACAAACAAAGCCTCTCAGTGCTTAGTTTCTATGTGTAAACATGGGGTCTTTCATTTCCACTGACCCTCTGCAGAGTATTTCTGAGTCGATTAGTTGACCATTTCTGACGGATTTTCAAAAAATATCAGCCACTACAATGGACAGGGGAACCAACAAGTTAATGTCATCTTTTTTGGACAACATCAAGGTGTTTTAGCCACGCAATGCCTCCAACATTGTGCGCGTTTAGCACAGCTAAATGCTACCGGTCGATGAGGAAAACAGCAGATCCTCACACCCTCAGCATAAATATACTGTAGCTGTAGACAAGATCACTGTGGTAAAACTGGCATTAGCCAATGAAATGCAGCCCCTGTGATAAGGTCCATTCCTTCTTCCTTCTTTTTCCTTTCTTTGGAGGAACACTGCATGTGAACCTGTTCCTCAGGTAGCTTTTTACTAACAAAAACAAATGAGAGAAACTTCACAGCTTACTGATGATCTGGAAACGCCAAAGACTGTAAGATATCAGCTTACAGAAGTCTAAATATGTGTCTTCATAATGCTACATAATATACAAAAACTTCAGAATGTTGTTAATGATACATCTCTGCCCTTTTTTGCTTTGCAGCATTTTGCTAACCGGGTGGAGCTCTACTTCTCCTGGCTGACTACATTGTGATGCAACAAGCAGGATGTGTATTTTAAATAACTTTTTTCTGAAACTTCTCTGTTGAGCTTCAATCAGACATGATATTTTTGCATGCATCAAGTAGTCCAGCTCCACCACCCACCCACCGGGTTACAGGATGTGAAATAAAGTTTAAAGGCTCATCGCCAATTCCCTTTGTTTTGTTGTTAATTTATAACTATATTTGTTATTGACTGTTTTGTTTTATCTTTTACATCTATGGAAAAAGATAATTACAGTGAGATTTTGTAAAAAATATTTTCTCACTAAAGTTTTTTTTAAATTATTTTATTTTCTTGGGGATACTGTCTGATCCAGAGGGAGCTATAGCACCCCCTAGTGTCACCCCAGAGTCACAATTGTTGAGAAGAGTAAAT
Source organism: Micropoecilia bifurca (assembly GCA_903067075.1). Lineage (NCBI taxonomy): Eukaryota > Metazoa > Chordata > Actinopteri > Cyprinodontiformes > Poeciliidae > Micropoecilia > Micropoecilia bifurca. The sequence goes on along the minus strand of CAEGAF010035375.1, from coordinate 4,064 downwards.
AATACAGGTTTTTAAGTCAGTATCCAATAACAACACAGATTTTTTTTGCTAGCTCACTTTCAGAGAGTCACTGCACGCTTACTAAATATAGAGACAAATTTGCTAAGTTGGCAACTCTTCTTTGAGGGATTTGATTGTAGTAGATAAATCCTTTCAATGCAGAGGAGCAGCAGCTCTCTGAGCTCCCACACTAGGATCAGACGTCTTATTTATGATGTCTACAGGAGAAGTTCACGTCATTGAAATCTCAGTCTTAACTGATGAAACGTCTTTCACAACCACAAATGAGTTGAAACATAGACCAATATTTTTACTCTTCACTGTGACAGTGGAATTAAACCCAATTGTTCAAAGTACAACACTAAACAGCAAATGTAGAGTATTTTCTTCTGTTGTCAAAAATTCTCCTTTGTGTACCAGATTTGGGCCTGACTGTGTTTTTTGTTTGATTTGAACCAACATCAGATCAAACATGGTGTTAAACAGACTCGGTTTCAAACGTTACAAATGTCGGTCTGTTGAAAACCAGACCCTCCCACAATTTGAAAATAGTTCCTAACCTTAACCCACAGTATCTTTTAGAATGGCTTACATAAAAGAAAGTGATATTAGCCACCAGAACAAGTGTTAATTTATGAGGTCTGTCTGAGGTAAGTACTATCAAAGGTACTAACTGTCATACCTGGAAACACAGCTATCTTATCTTAGTGAGAAATATCAAAACAATGTTTAGTGGATGCTACATATCAAACTAACATTCACAAGAACAGTGGGGACCATTTTTAATAACAAATGTTTATTGGTCCTTCTTGTGGCAATAACTCAGACTTTATTCCTTATTCCTTTGCTTTAATGCTTCATATCTGTGTCTTCTGAAATCAAACTTCAACAACTTTCAGCACAGTAAAATGTTGACATCCAGGCCTGACAACTCAGTCATCAACTGTCAGAGTTTGAGTGATTCCAACTCACAATTTAGCATGTAGATGTTGGCTTTTAAGATCTTTAGCTAGCTGTTTTAGCTCTGCAATGTTCATGTCCATGGATTTCAAACAAAGTGTGTTTCTTCTATGATCAAATAAAAAAACATCAGTGATCACCAGACCTTTAAGGTAAAGAGCCAAAGTCAAGCATAGTAAATGTAAGAACTGAAGCTTTGTATAGAAAATATCCTGGAATGTCCTGGGTTTAAATTTGATGGAGATGAAGAATTAAATGGAGTCCAGCTGTGGTAAATTCAGTTGATTGGCCTTGGATTGAAATGGCACGCACCTACCTGCCTGTATAAAGTCACACAGATGATGGTGCAGGTCAGATGTCTATCTCCAAGCATGAACTAAAAATAATTATATGTAGATTTCTAAGAAGGATTGTCTTGAGGCATAAATCTGAGGAAGGATACAGAAGATCTTCCCAATGAGCCCATTGGCCTTAACCCTTCATAAATGTTTGGGACCACCAGGACTCTCCCTAGAGCTGGGCGGCCATCTGAATTGAGCAATGGGGGGACCCTACTCAGACAGGTGACCAAGAACCCAATGGCCCCTCTATCAGAGCTCTGCTGTTCGTCTGTGGATAGAGGAGAACCTTTCAGAAGGACAACCATCTCTGCAGCAATCCACCAATCAGACCTGTATGGTAGTGGCCAGATGAAAGCTACTCATTAATAAAAGTCACAAAAGACTCTCAGATCATGAAAAACAAAATTATCTGGTCTAATGAATACCAGGCATCAATACCAGGCATCATGTTTGGATGAAACCAGGCACAGCTTACCATGTGGTTAAGCTGTGCCTTAGCCACATGGTGTTTTGCTGATGTTTTGCAGCAGCAGGAGCTGGCAAACTAGTCAGGAAGTCAGGACAGAGGGAAAGATGAATGGACCAACAAACAGAGACATCCTGGATGAAAACCTGCTCCAGAGTGCTCTTGACCTCAGACTGGGGCAACGGCTCATTTGTCAGCAGGACAACAACCAAAAGCACATGGCCAAGATCTCAAAGGAGTGACTTCAGAACCACTCTGTGAACTTCCCGGCCTCTGAAGTGGCCAAGTCATGGTCCAGACTTGAATCTTATTGAATATCTCTGGAGAGATCTGAAAAAGGCCGCACAGATGTCTCCCATCCAACCCGATGGAGCTTGAGAACTACAAAGAAGGATGGTCAAAACTGCCTTAAGATAAGTGAGCTAAGCTTGAGGCTGCCAAATATGGATCAACAACATTCTAAGAAAGGGTTGATAATACTTATTTAAGTGTGATTCCTTGGTTTTATATTTTTAATACATTTGCAAAACTTTCAAAAACGTTTTTCACACATTTTCAGAAAAAAGAATGTTTCAATGCAATTTGGAATAAAGTAGGACCATAACAAAATGTAAATATGTCCTGGATGCACTGTTCACTCCAGATTAAGCGAAAATAATCCCTCATGTCGGTGGATATTCACTGGTGTCAACCACATTTACCTACAATAAACTATGAGTACATTAAAAAAAGTACTTTAAATTGTCAGTTGTCAAAGTGGGTGTGAAACGTCCCCCTGCCTGGAACAAATTGTCTCACGGTTGGAAATCAAAATGACCCCAAGTACTGGGGGTTAACATTTTGCGCATGTGCTACATTTTGATTAGAACGATAAGTCATTAAATAGCAGTGCAGTTCCTTGCCAAGAAACTTTCTATCAAATTTTCTGTTTCTTCGCTGCAAAAACTTTTTCCTTAATGCCTAGTTTTTACATTTTTCCAGTGAAGTAAACATATCTCAAACAGTCTTGGGAGTTGTGTTTTGCTAATTAATGACAGAATAACTCACAAATTCTAGAGGTAAGTAGTTTATGATGCAGGCTGGGAAAATACTACATATACTGTAAGCTGTGATATGTTGATACGTGTCATGATTTTGGATGTAGTGAGAGAGATTGCGTCTGTGAGTGTGTCTGTGTGTGTGTGTGTGTGTTGAACTGCAGGAGACAGGAGCATGTGCGTGAGAGCATATGAGGTGTGTGTGTTTAAAAGGGTGTGTGTGTGTGTTTGTTTATGAGTACGTGCCTGTTTGCGTGTACATCTTTTCGTTGGTGTGTGTCTGGTTGTCAGAGAAGGAGTGGCAGCCACAATGTGTGTAGAGGAGAGATGAGGTGTGTGTGTGTGTGTGTGTGTGTGTGTGTGCGTGTGTGTGTGTGTGTGCGCGCGCATATATATTTATACAAACATGCACAGATAGACATACATATATATGTATGAATGTGCAGCAAGCAGGGAGGAAATGTGTGTGTTATGGAGAGAGAAAATGGATGTGTGTCTGTGTGTGTGCCTGTGTGTCTGAGAGAGACATGAAAAAAAAGAAGGGGAAAGAGGGCAGGGAAGTGTGTGTGTGTGTGTGTGTGTGTGTGTGTGCGTGTGTGTGTGAGAGAGAAAGAGACAGACAGAGAGAGACAGACAGAGGGAGGGGAGAGACAGCAAGCAGGAGACAGAAGTGTGTGCATGTGTGTATGAGTGTGTGTTTTTGTACGTGTGCCTGTGAAAGTGTGTGCAGCTGTGTCTGTGTGTGTCTGTGTGTGTCTGTTTGGTGTGTGTGTGTGTGAGGGAAAAACCAGAGCAAGAGAGGGAATGAGTGTGTGTTTATGTGAGTGAGCAAGAAGGAGAGAGAGGACATGTACGTGTGTGTGTTCGCATGAGTTTATGTGTGTGACAGAGGGGGAGGGGGATAGGGGAGATGTGTGTGTGTGTGTGTGTGTGTGTGTGTGTGTGTGTGTGTGTGTTTGTGAGAAAGGAAAGAGGGAATGTGTGTGTGCGTGTGTTTGCGCCTGCGTAGGAGGGAATGTGTGTGTAGTTGTGTGTATTTGTGTGTGTCTGACAGTGATAGAGGGGGAGGGGTGTTCGTGTGTGTGCGTGAGAGTGTGTGTGTGTGTGGAGAGAGAGCTAGGAGCAAACTCTGCAAATGGTGTGTGTGTGTGTGTGTCAGAGAGAGAGAGAGAGAAAGAGAGACTGTGTGTGTGTGTGTGTGTGTGTGTGTGTGTGTGTGTGTGTGTGTGTGTGTGTGTGTGTGTGTGTGTGTGTGTGTTA
>CAEGAF010035358.1:0-54431 GCA_903067075.1 Micropoecilia bifurca | reverse complement strand
AGAGAGAGAGAGAGAGAGAGAGAGAGAGAGAGAGAGAGAGAGAGAGAGAGAGAGAGAGAGAGAGAGAGAGAGAAAGACAGTGCCCCCTGATTGAGAATGATTAAAAGCAGCGGGTTGTCACACCCTGCCGGTACTGATGACACGACAAAATTAGAGCGTGTTAAAGACAGTAGGAGTAGAGCGGGACAGTGGCGGCACGCGGAGGGAGAACGCGACGCGAAACCCGCTTTGACAAATTGATGTTGAGGAGAGCCTGAAATCCCTGGCGTCTCGCAACACTCCACAACATCACTTGCTTCATTATACACCGAGTGACCTCATTATTTATTAATTAATTTATTTATTTTGCCGGGTGAAGCGGCCGCTCCAGGCGCAGCCCCGATCTGTGATGGCGCCGCGGCCCGGAGGATCCCATTAAAAACGACGCGCTCTGTTTTGAAGACCACTCGGAGACTGATATCGCTCCGCGTGATTCACGGCTGTTAATGCACCGACTGGTGATGCACAATAGCTCGTAGTGTTGTTAAAGTTAATGTCCTATTACAGGGTCTCTGATTTGCCATCTGGACTGGCTGACAGAGGAAATTAAAGCCTTGTCATAGCGTCGATGTTTCCTACAGCGGCTCTCAGAAGCTGTGAATTGCTTTCATGATGTAAAAAAAAAACATATCTGAATTTAAAACAACTTTTTCCACCTTTTTAATGTAACATGTATAATATCCAATTCAACCAAGAAAAACAAATCTGTTCAAAGGAACCATAGAAAACTTTAAAAAGGTGCAAGACTGATGATGATGACGAAGAGTAAAATCAGGTGTCCTCTTTTGGTTTCTAGCAGACCCAATATTTTCAGTCAAAAATTGATTGGTATTTACATGTTTTCTTTTTAATTTTTATAAATACTAAATATTAAAAGTGGTTAGAATTAGCTGTGATCACATTCGACTTAAATGAAAAAGTCAATTCCATCTGAAGAGCATGATGTGAACACCACCAGTTTTCTGTAGATATTTAATGTTTGTAAAAAAAAACAAAATATTTTTCCGCAGTAAGATATATTTAGAAGAAATATATAAAAATAGTACATGAAGAAGATTGCAAACAAAATCAGAACTATCTAGTTCATTTCAGGATTAGAAGCAAAAATAATCTACATTTTTAAACAGACGCATCTAGTTTTCGTCACTCTCACTGCCATGCTTGGCATCATTTCTCATCTAATAATGTTTTTGTAACCTTGAGTGCATTTTTACATTGTAGCTGCATAAACTCCACGTGAGTTTTTTCAGGTTCTATCCATGTTAGAGGTACATGCATTACGGAGCAGCTTTACGTTCTTTTTTGTTGTTGTTGTTCTGCTAAACAGAGGAAGCAGCCAAAAGGCCTTGAGCTTATACAATGTCTGCTGTAAAACATGTTCCTGTCTTTCAAACCTCTTCTTTATTTCCGACATATGAGACAATGTCTACAAATGTGGAATGTGGTCAGTGTGAGTCACGCGTTTCATGGCTACTGTAAGGATCTGAGCAGCATTCATGACCAGATTGAGTCTGAATTTTGTTTCATCAAATGTGGAGAAAAGTCCAGCACTCTATAGATATTTAAGCTGTGGATTTGTTCCAGTTCTCCTCCTGACCGATTGCTTTATGCAATGCGATGATGATTATTATCCCTTGTAACCTCTTCACAAATGATTGATTGAGCTAGGGAGCACAAATGAGCAGATGTCAAGATAATTCCACAAGGACGGCTTAACATTATTTGCAACTAATCAGATTGTCTGTAATTAATGTTAGGTGCGTCTCCCAAACTGAAACTGAATTAAAAGTTGCTGTGACACAGTATTAGTTTAAGGTAGTGTACACTTGTGTAAATAGTTTATTTTATTTCTTTTTTTAACATATTTTGCTTGCCTTTCATTTAAATAGTGCAGTATAGGCATCACATTAAAAAGTTCTCAATATATTTGTAGTGGAGGAAAATCTCTATATTTTAATAGGGGTGAGTTGAATCACCTTATGATGAGCATGGAAACAACGGAAGTTATTTAACCTTTTTAGCTGTTTGCTTAAATACTAAATCTTTACAAAGAAACCTAAAAAAATGACACAAGTCTATTTAAATGGAAAACTTCACAACTACGGTTCATTTTGGCCTGCGCTACTGAAACAGGGGCATAATTGATACGTTGGCTAAATGGAGCTGAATCCTACCAGCCTTCTAATTACATCTATGCACAAATGTCACACAATCCTAATTTGCAGAGAGTGGGCAGGGAATCCATTACTCCTCTAACTAATTTTTTAGAAGTGAGGAGAGATTTTTAATCCATATGTTTGTTCATTATTGTGCATAAAACCTTTTTAACTGCATGCCTTGCAATATTGTTTTTTCTTGAGTGCTTAAAGCAACTTTTAGAAAATTGCCAGCTTTATTGCCCTTGAATCTCATTGTCCAGTTTCTGCCTCCGTTTGGTTCCTTGTGTGTCCAATAGACCTTTATCCTGAAATATCCTGAAGGAAGGATTTATCTTCCTTCAGGATATTTTTATAACCTTTCCATTCAAACTATGCCATCTTTAGTCTGAAGTATGAAAGTGCATCATTGAAACAAGATTAAATTAAAGTTAAGTTAAAACTTTTAATTTCCAGATATTTTTACGTGTCATTGTAAAAGACCCAATTGATTTTCAGCCACAGGAGTTGATTTCTATCATCTCTGATATTTATTTCAATCTTAATATAAAAGTTATTTATTTAATCAAGCATTCAGTATCCCATCTTTCTCGGTACAAAGTCTTTCTCGTTGGAGTTAATGTGTGACTTGAATGCATGTTCTTTTCATGAAATGTTAAATCTTTTAAGCTGCTGGTCTAGACATATTGACACATGAATTCTCATTATTGTGAAATTTTATGGTTTTAGTGTTTTTAAAGACATTTCATGGTGTTTATCAGTTTCCATTTCTGTTCATGCTACTATTGTTTTGGGAGAATTAACTGGACACTCCATGTCAATTTGCTGGATTTCAAAATCGACTCAGAAAGAAAACAAATGTGAACATTAATAGACCATAATTAATTTTGGGCAATGATGCTAAGAGAAGTAGTTCTGGCAAAAAAAATGTCATAACACATGCAAAGAGAGAAGATATGGAGTCAATTAAACTTCACAATGGCATTATTGGTAGCAGTAATTCAAGTATATGAAAGAAAATAAATATTTTTTCATAAAAGATTTGCATGTTGCAACATGGTGCCATACAACTGCTGCTGACAGGCAGCTTGGTCTGATACAAAAATGATGAAAACAAAAGGTGTGATCCAGTGAGATAAGGTATTTATTTCTTAATTACACTTTTAGAGTGTGACTTTATTCAGCTTTGCTCTACTACTGCGTAAGAAGCACATTAATTGTGGAACATAGTGCTGCGAAAACATGTCACAGATTTCACTTTTTTGTCACACTTAAATGTTTCCTGCTGTTCAACAACTTCATGTAAGAAGAAACCTAGAAGAATCCAAAAAGCTGTTTTTAAATGATGATTTCATTTATAAAGGGGGAAGAGGAGTTGTCCAGATCCCGAACCTCTTGTTCAATCAGTAATTAACTTTGACTAACCACATACCTTTTCAAAAACTGATTTCAAATTTCCTCGACCTCAATTATCCCTTATTATTGCTAGAGACAAGAAATCATGAAATCAAATAAATAATACCTGTCTGGCAAAATGAAATAGCAGAAAATATCAGAAAAAGTATATCTTTGTCACTGGATTAACATGTACAGAAAAAAAGTAAATAGCATTCAAATGATTTTAAATCAATTAATGAATTATTCCCACTGCTGCTAAACCAGAACATGGATTATTTCAGTTATATTCATTTTAAAATGTTTATTTGTCATTTTGATTCAGTAATTTTCAAATGATTATTGATTAAAATAACATCCATTTATATCATTTTGTATTTTATATAACTGAATGCTAGCTAGTTCATATATCTGACTATCTGCTAGGGTAGCTAGCCTGCAGTCTGCTGCTTGACAAATAGCTGTTAGGTTGGGGTTGTTTTCTATTTGTTTTTTTTTTTTGTTTTTTTCTTCTGTTCTGTCCTGGGTTTCTGGGAAGCTGCTACTTCCCCTCTCAGCCACCAGATGGCGCCACTGGGCGGAGCCCATGGAGAAGTGCGGTGGGCCAACCTGTAGACACACCTGTAGTGTCTAATTTACAAGAGTTGCTGAGGCATAAGGAGCGACTAGCTGACACTCCAGTGCCTGGGTGTTTGCCTCCACTGGTAAACGTTTCTCTTATAAAAGCCTTCTACGTTTGAACTCGCTTTGATCGCTTTTGTTTGTAAAACTCTTCTGACGCTTTCTAGCATCTCATTAAAATGACTTTAAACTATACCAAAGATAAAGTCATACCAGTAAGTCCTGTACCTAAAGTAACTAAAACAGTCATGATAAATGGGGAATAAATCCTCTAGTCTTAGAATCGGTTTGGTTTTGATTTGCTAGTCTTCCCCGACGGCTCTGTTTTTTGCAAGAAGCAACTTGACAGACGGTCGTAAACCGTTGGGGGGGGGAACAGTGATTTCAGCTGAAGGGACGCCTACATCTACATTTCTCTGCTGCCAGTGCAACCTGTTCTGTGTTAACATTTAAGCTGTTGCCAACCTGCAGGCCAAGAGAAGAACACAATCACCATTGTGTGATAACAAATAAAGAACAGCTTCCATTGCATTAGTAGTCTCACAGAGAGGGATGGGAAAAAAGAAACTAGAATGGCAATAACTATTTTAGAGAACTGTTCAGAAGGTAAAACCTGGAGCGCTCATAAAAACCTGCCTATTCGACGCTTCAAAATGTGATATGTCACAATGAGAAGTCAGTCCCTCAAAGGCATCGTGCGTTTCGCTCTTGCGTTCCGTGACCAGTCTGTCTTTTACACAATCGCTCCCAGCGGACATTTGATGTCGGAGCAGCATGTACCCATCAAATCACAGATACCCCACCCATCGCTGCGGCCTCTCTCTCTCAGAGTGGATCACAGTGCTGAGAGGCACAGTGCTGGGCGTCCTTCCACTGTGAAGGCCTGGTCTAGTGTGTAAATACTGACCGGTGTGTCAGCTGCCGTCGATGGCTTCGCTCCGCGCGCCGCCTCGTCTTCTGAGCCCCGTTTTACTTGAGATGTAGAGACACAATTTCCTTTACAGCAGCATCTGTAATGTGGAAGGCAGCAGCTGGCGCACGCAGTGATACGTATCGTGTTAATATGAAAACAGAATCTGCTTTTCAGAGATTTCATAGATGCTGTGGGTGTTTCGCTGGCCTGGCTTTCTGCCGTACAAAGCCGAAGCCTCCTGGTACGTCTGTGGACAAACAAGTGAACTTACTACAGTTATAATTGAAAAACCAACAAATTCACAATGCCTTGAAAACTGCTCAAACCCAATGAATGTTTTTGCATCTAAAACATTTTTTTTCTTTGGATTTTGTGGAGCTAAAACAGCCTCATAATCCACAAATGCACAAGATTCAAAATGCAAAGTACAAGATTCACAAATGCACAGAATGTAATTCATATTATGAAATGAGGTACATGAGGGTGAAATTATAAATACATGCAACATGACATATATTCATAATTCAGTCATGGTGCTCATCATCTATCAGCTACCAGAGGAGACGTCGGCGTCTTATTCAGGCATAATCTGCGATTTTATTGAAGAGCAATGGATCTAATGCATCTAAATGACACAACTTTTTATGTACTGTGCGACGCTGTGAGAGCATTGCAGAGTAAACAAACGTCATTCACCAACTATACTTCCTGTCAACGTCTTCTTAGATGTATCGATGATCACGTGACTCAAAAATGCCATTTTTGCCAGGGCAAAAACACTACGGAAACGCTTTTTTCACATCACACAAGTCACGTTATCAACAAAATGACGAAAAAAAGACAATAGCAGGAAGTAGATGGGGATGACAGTTTGTTTAAAACTGTCAAAAAATTGCGTAAATAGCAATAAAATACATCACAGCTTATGTAAAGTATCAAAATGTAAAAAAGATATATCAGTATGAAGACTTTTTGCAAGGCATTGTAACTTATTTGAGATAATCAGTTTACCTGTGTTGGTTTTTCTTTGGTATCTGATCTCACGCAGTGCAAAAGAAGGGCAGCTCATTGGGGAATACTTTTGCTAGCTTTGCATCCCTGCCTTTAATAACTTCCAGCTCCATCAAAAAGTAACACAGCCCTTGTGCTCTAACCTGGACCCATTCTAAATAAGCACCGTTTGGATTGCAGCAATTCATTTAGCAGGCAAGGGAAGATAATGTTTAATCTGTAAATGAAAAGATGGTAATCTGTTATTTATGCTGATGACTGGCACTCCCAGCTGGATCTGCTTTCCTATTCATAGAGTTGAAACGGAGCCTCTTTCCCTCAGCCTGTGCCCCAGGCCATTAATGGTGTGATTTACACAAGCAATTGGTGTGTCTCGATGCTCTGGTTGTAGGCGCACGAGTATGCATGGGCACGCACTGGAGACAAGGTGTCAGAAAGCAGGATGTTCAGACCATAACATAGTACCTGTGTGGGTGTATAATGCAGGTGTGACTTCTAAAAGTACCTTACAGAATTTTAAATATTCATCATGACATGAATATTTAGATTTGGATCACCAAAAGGGAAGATTGAAAAAAACGTTGGATATAGATGTTTTATTTTTAATGTTAAGTTTACCAATCTGATTTTTACCCTCTTAGCATGACATTCTGGGGGGAAGAAAAAAGGGAGTGTACTATCAGACCGTCAGTTCCTGAAACAACACACACACACACACACACACACACACACACACACACACACACACACACACACACACACACACACACACACACAAACTCATAAAAGTGCACGCAGGGTCAGTGTTTGTAGGGTCCAAATGACCGCATACCTTTTGTGGGTTATACGGTTCACGTTTCAAAAATGCTCATTGAACACGTAGTAGCCAAATTGTTACCATACTGTAGTTTTAAGGTTTACCGCAGTTTGTCCTTTCACTAATTTGTTGTTCAGTTGTACCCATGTGTTGGCATCTTTACCCACCTGACACATGTTTCAGTCCAAAAAGCACTTTTCAATTTGGTTCTTATTCATGAATGTACCAAAAGTGAGGCCTTAAATTTGGTCTGGTTCTTTGTTTAATTGCTACCTTATTAAATTATGAATCACCCTTGATGAGCCACAAATTTTGGTTCAATTTCACAAGTCTGAAGAATCAATAATCCTCTAAAATAGAATCTGTATCACAGGAAGTAGGTGAAATAACAGAAGAAATCTCATTTTGCAGGAGATAAATGGAAGGGAGGTAATCATCTGCACACATATTTGTCATTTTCCTTTTCCTAAAAAAGAAGAAACTCATACTTTAGAGGTGGAGATAGTTGGTTTAATGTGTAAACGAAGGTATTTGTTGCCTCATGAGGTGCTGTTTCACATGCGATAAGCCTCCAAGAAAGAATGCTTATACTATTTGGTTTCTTAAAGCATTAGAGACATTTACTGCTACTTTTTCACGGCACGGAGTAAAAAAAGTCGTCACCTGCTATTAAATGCTTGTCTTCATCACATCTCAGGTGCCCTTAAGTGATTTCAAGAGAGACATTGCAGCCTTAAAGATGGATACCAGCAAATGTAGGACTTTTATTGTTGATTAATAATAATATATTTGCACCACTGCACAAAGCTGTTTGGTAGATGCTGCCATCGCTCCTCTTGAAATCACTGCTGTAAAAGTATTATGCAGATCCGGCTATGGATATACTAAGCCTTTCACATATTACCAAGTTTATTTTATTTTTGAATGATGGATAAACACAAAGTAGAACAGGACGCTGAGGCAGAGATTTGTATTCGGTCCTCTATACTGAAACCAAGACATGGACTTCAACTGAAATTAACAGGCTGGGCAAGATGAGTGTTAATCAGATATGCAATCAATAGGCCTGTGGCAACTCGAGAGAAGCAGCTGAGATCCACAGCGCAGGTGGAGAAATCCGCTGACACAATATCTCCTAGTCCTACACTCTACAAATCTGGTTTTTATATGAGTGACTAGGAAAAAAGAAGAGTATTGAGTTGTAGTTTACCACAAGCAATGTAGAGGACACAATAAACGGGTGAAAAAAGGTGCTTTGATAAGGCAACAAAAGTTTGTTTTATGGATTACCTGCAATTCTTGGTGTGGTTGAAAACTAATCAATCAGAATCCAACGTGCCCATTGTAAAAGATGATGGTTGCAGCATCATGGTCATGTCCTGCAACAGGATCAGAGAACTTGGAGGAGATGATTAGTGGAACTAAGCAGAGTAAACCTTAAAGGAATCTTTAATGCAAATTTTGTATGTTTTTATATTTCCATTTGGTTCTGAACATCCTTAAAAAGCACTTAAAAAATAAATACCACCCTACTACCTTTTAGTAGTAAGTCAATGGTTTTTGGTGTCTCGAAAAAAAGCTGCTTCCTAAACCTCTCGAATGTTGAGTCCCAGTTGACGTGCACTGCGCTGTTACCTAGCAACCCAAGCAGAGCTCCAGCATGTTTGGTCAGCTGGTTTTACTGCTCTGTGCACTGTACAAGGGCTGCTGGAAAAGACAAGTGTGTTGTTGACAAATTAGCATCCAGAAACCACTTTCTGTGGTCTTATTTGACCACAGAAAGTGGTCAAATAATGCTGGGGGGTGGCCAGCATTTAAAGTGACAAGAGATCCTAAAACAGCTCTATCTGAACGGAGCTCAAACTAGGTAGAACTGAACAAACTCATTATCTAAGATTAATTTGGAGCAAAAATTTTATTAACATATTCTGCATAACGGATAGACCTATCCTGACCTGTTTTTAGGAACCAAAATATATCACCTTTAAATAAAACCTGCATACAAAACATTACAACAGTGTTACTTCACTAGTTAATTTGTCTGTTTGCAGCAGACAAGTGGTAAATCCACATCAGAACCACATGACATATTGATGTACATACTGATAAATCACAACTTAGCCACCCAAACAGACCGAGTACGGTTTCTGCTCTTTAAATGTCACACCTCATGAGTTCAGTAAACATACCGTGGTAATTCATCACCTTGAATTCCGACACTGTACGACCGAACCACCGAGACCGTCCACAGACACACACTCTCAGCCGTCCATTAAGCGGCGTGTCGGATATCCAGCCATGAATTTAACCACTGATTATGGAGTGCTTCCGTTCGGGGAAAGAGAGATCCATTGATCGCTGTCTCACAACATAAAAGAGAGTATTGATGCCATACCCCATGAGGATCTGTGTGAGACACGCAGACGGAGAAGAATCACACACCACAGAGGAATCTGACCCCGGCTACTCCCCCTAGTATTTGTTTCCTCCATTGGATGGAGTCGATTTCTGTTCCGTCAAACTTGGCATTACACTGTTAGAACCCCGGGAGGCTTCTCCTCTTGTTAACAAGGAGAGGATGTTACAGCAAATATGCATTTAACAAGGGTGAAATTCACCCCTCGTGCAAGCCTCCACTCTGTCATACTCTTGCTCTCGGTTATCCAGATCACCTTCGCCTCCTCCATCATTCCGGATGATGATGATGATGTTTGGGTTAGCTGCTTCCTCTTTCTCGCTCTGCTACAGGACCAGTCAAGGGAACCCGATCTGAATCCACTGGGCTAGTGAAAATAAGGAATATGATAATGACCAACATTCTGACCCACACCACCTCATTCAAATTCACTGCGATGATGGGATTGAATTTCCTCCATCCTGGGCTGTGAAATGTATTGAAAACCCATACTGCCTTATCCAGGGGGGGAAAAACCCATGAGAAAAATAATTTGAATCAAAAGTAATTGCTTTAAAAGAACTCCAGTATGAAATTATTATGCCATAAGATAAAAATGATTTATCAGCACGGCCCGTAACGGAGGTGTTGCAGCATTCTTAAAAACAGATGCATTTCCCAGATATATATCTGGGTGAATGTAAATCCATACTGAACACACCTGCAAGGTGCGCTCGGGCTCCGAAAGCATCAACCACATTTATTGGTGTGTTGTGAGGCAAATAAATAAATATGCTAAGCATTGTGCCCACAAGCAAGGAGCGTGATTCACTTTTCATGTTCCACGTCCCCAGTGGAACATTGGCTTATGAAGTGCTCCCCCATAAAATGTCTGCCGCTATGCTGTTCTGGCAGCCTGCAGGCAAAAACTGGGGGGATTATTTGATCTCCTCAGACTTCCAATTTCCTCCCCTACAGGATTGAAATGAACTTGGAAATGTGTTTTTAAGCTGAGCACAAATCATTACATAATGTTTGTTTTTGTTTTGATCTTCCGATATCTTCTATATATTCAGTATCTGGTCTAAGGGAGGAGGAATATTGTCCCTTTGACGATGCGTGTGGGACTGGCCATCAACTCGGCATGCAACGTTCTACATAAAGGGGCAATTTCAAGGAGACAAGGGGTGAAAATTGTTTACTCATCTGCAACTGCGCAGAGCTTTCATGGCACGCGCCAACAGAAAGTTAAGAGCAGTTGTGGTGCTTCCTGTGTTTGCCGGTGGTAGATGGTTGTTTGTCATGCGAGTGTAAGAACGCCCGTCAAGGCCTCCTGTCAGAAACTTCTGATGGAGTTCGAACAGTGACATGTTTCAGACCCATAATCAGTCACAATGTGACAGGGAAATTACCACCTTCCCCCAAGAGCAATCAGTCAGTTCTTGTGCCAATCAGCTCATGTGATGCTCACACAAATAGACACGTCAAAGCCCCCCTTCCCTCCACCCCTTGCTGTAACACGCCAGCTTTTTGGTGTCTCCGGTTCTCAGGATAAAAATGGAAGCTTTTTGCTCTGCATGAAAACAGCATGCATGTATTATCTCCTTGAGTTTGTATGCAAATCACAGACCAAACAAAACTAACCCACATCTTTGAGGCCCAGTCCAGACGCGGGTCAAACTGATCAATCAGGGAAGGCCCAGATAAATCATGTCCTGGCTTTTTAGAGTCATCTGATATATTAATTAAAACAAGTGATTTGGTATGAGGCACAGCTATTGGTGTATTTTGAGGGAACGCCTTCCTGGCGTGACATTTGACATAGAGAAGAACTGTGGACCTCAGCAGTGCTGTTCACTTTTGTATTTTATCTTTTGTTTGTAACAATTACATGTGTGTATGAACAGTGATGCTAAATCCAAGCAATATACTGTTCAAGAGGAAGAAGGATGTGGTTTGGGAAAGAGTCTGCTCAAAAATTAAACAATGGAGAAAAAAAGACTAACCTTACCACAGAGGTACTTTTGAAGAATCTTTCAAATCTTTACTTGCACTGCTTTAGCCATGCTGTTTTTTTCTTTTTTTTTAAAGTCAAAGCTGCTGCCACCTATTGCTTAAGTAATGGTGCTACAGCAATTTGTCTAAAACCATGCATTGAAATAGTGCAGCCAGAGCCTTCAGAGCAACACCTTGATGTATGGCTCTGAAGTTTCCTAAAACAAACAGATTACTGGACTCCGACTGTGGTCCATTTTATTCCAATCATTGTCAGTTCTGAATAGACGAGTTCTCATAATAATCGCTGTGTGCTGAGCCTCTCAACATCAGCTGCCAACCAGATGCTGTTGGTGTGGGTTGTTTAACAGAAAATAAAAGCGACATGCTTTCTTTTTTATGCCTGTCATATGCTGCCGATGTTTGTTGCCCTTCAGTCTACGCTGATGTGCATAACAGACCAAGCTTGTGTCCCATTTTACATGATTCGCTCAAACGATTTGAATAATGTTTTCTCATCAAGGTGGCAGAAGTGAAGAGGGTCAGTTAAAGCGGAACAGAAACGCAGCGCCCTGCAGACGCATCGGAATAAACGAAGAGTTCGAAAAATTGAAGTAGGTAAGATGTTTTGTGCTTCGCTGTCTGTAAAGTGCTGAAAGAAAAACAAGGGAGTGGAGGTGAGTTGTTTTAAAGAGACTGTTCCACGCTGGCGAGCCCCTGGGAAGACCTTGAAAACTGCTCAATCACAGCTCTGATTACAGAAGCAGGGAGAGGAGAGAAAGACCAAGACGGATGGAAACAGAGAAGAAACGACGTGACGACAGGAGAGAATGAAGGGATGAAGCTCAGGGGACAGGAGAAGTGATGGAAAAGAAAAGTGCAAGAGAGATGGAAAAAGAGAGAAGTGGATGGAACATGAACTGATGATAGTTGATGAAAGAGGAGTAAGGTAAACAAGACGGACTCCAAACAACCCTGGAAAACAGAGGTACAAGGTTCAGCAGGAATTGAGCCAATTTATAATCAGCGCTCTCCGTAACTCCTTTATAAATGGCTCACATACATTTGCTTTTTACTGTAAATGCCTCAGCTAATTGAAATCTGAATCAATTTGCATGGCTTACATTGGAACCCCCTCTGTGCTATGGATCATTATCAGGTCCAGTAGCTAAACTTTCACATTCTTTATTTAACAGAAACGAAGCAAAACTCAATTGCTTCAAGGGAAGCCGTTTATGTTTCCTTCTGCCCTGACCGTGGAAGAGTGGAGCAGATCTTTATGCTCATGTCGTCTTGCTGAGAGGTTAAAGTGGAGCTTTTATGTTCTGTTAACTATGTTGCAGATCTGAATAAGGTTACAATTGTGACTAAAGGATTTTGTGGATGGTGTTGCGGAGGTATGTGGTGATTTGTGTTATTAACTGTGAAAATATGTCTGGCATTGTTGGCACTAATTTTGTTTGTGGTATTCATAGACAGGATTTTCATGCACTGTCAGACTGGAAAGTCTTGCATTTAGAAGTTTCCGGTTCTTATCTTTAGTAGTTATAGATGATGTGTTTGAGTTGACAAATTTTAGGTTTGATGCCACGGTTCTCTGCTGGTGGATCGATCCTGTCGGCCTGGGCTTTAGTCTCTGCCTCAAGTGGAAAATTCTGATGGTTTCTTGAGAGATAATAGGACAGAGTGGGAGATGCAGGCAACTCAGGCGCTGCTCTGGTCTGTTGTTGTAAAGAAAAAGCAGAGTCAAAAACAGCAGCTCTCACCCGTCCAGCCTGTTCATGATGTAAACCTCAGCTATGGTATGTCAGATATGGGTCATTATCAAAAGAATACTGTAAAGTTAAATACAATCGAGTCAGATGAGCTTTTTCTGTCTGGTTTGGCTCACCCTTTGGCCGAGGGGTTATAACACGGGGTAGAGCTAGAACTCACTAATGTGACATTCTAGTGGTTCTAGGTTTGAGATGCTATGAAAGCGTCTCAATGAATTAAATATTGAATATTACTGGGATTTCTGGGCTTCCTTTCTACACCTGTTCCCTTTATAAACAGACTTTGGAAAATGGGATTGATGAAGAAGAAAAACACACAATCACTGAGTTGAAAAAAATTCACTTTGCATTTAGTTGCTTATAGAAACGTATTTAGTTGGGAGATGAGGAAGTGATTGTTTTCTGTATGTGAGGTTTCAACGTTTTTTGTGTTCTTCTGCATAGGCCCAAAAAGTAATAATTTCACCAGAAGAAATTGCTTTTGACATTGAAATGATAGTATTGCCTTCCATTAATTATAATGATAATACTAAACATTTCTTGAAGTCTGCATGTTACTAAATCATGGTTGGGGGTTAATGAAACAAGCTAATGGAACCTGTTGGCTACAAACGATTATCAGTATATTGCCTCTAGACAAACACTGACCAACCTTATTAAAAGCAAGTCCATACATGCCTGATTTATTTCTGTTTTTCACGTTATTGCATGAGCCTACAAGTACAATAACTTTAAAACTTGGGAAATGTTTTTTTCTTTAAATTATTATTACAAACCATTCCATCAACCAAAACATTGGCACAGTTTAAGAACATTACTGTCGCTCTCATTGAAAGCCTTCAGCGCCCCGAGTTACTCTGCAATAAGACTGAAAATAAATTATTTTTTTTTTCACAATAACCATAATTGAATTCAACAGTAGATAAGTATCAAGAGACAGTCGAGAGAGTTGAAGCAGTGGGACAACCACAAGGCCAGACACAATAAACACATTGCAATAAAGCCAAAGTGACACTGCAAGAGAGTGATCAAGGCTGGGTAATGAGAGTCGCTGTTTGTCTTTGGGCTCAAGGTTGTTTCTGGTCATGATAGCCATCTGCATTCAGTGGCACAAGGCAGATGGATTAGTTTAATATTGAATTAGAGTTCTCATTTTAGAATGCAGCGCCATGTTCTCAGTTAGCTCGTATAATGTCTCATGTCAATTATCTGAAGCTGCCTTCCCCACGGCTTCTTCTGGGCAAAAAAAAAATCATTATGATGAGAAGGGGAAAGTCAGACGTGAGATCTTTTTCTTTTTCACGTGCTGCTTTACTGTAAAAGTTGGTGATTTGCCACGAGCATGAAACAGAGGTCAAGTTTGGTTAATGCGCTCTGTTTGATAAACATCCTCTCTCGCAAAAGACCCATTTTGTCACAGGTTCGATATTTTAGTGCCTTACGGAAGTATTCGTATCATGTGAATTTACTTGTTTTGTTTTGTTAAAACTACAAACGGCAACACATCAGGAATTTTAGGTGACAGGCCAACACCAAGGAGAGTAATTGTAATTGTTTAAAAATAAAAATCAGGAAAGTTTTTTTATGTATTCGTATTCAGCCCTGCATTGTTATACACTTTGTATAACAATGATCCAATTACAGGTAGAACAGATAAGGAGCTGAAGATCCAGCTTCAAGAAAATCCAGACTTGTCAACCATTTCTATTATTTGGCATTTCTGTGACATCATCTGTGTACCAGCTGCTCTCATCAGTGGCAACATTTTTATTTTATGTTTTTATAGTAAGTGGCTTTTAAGATTGTGTCTTCAAAATTAGGTATAAATAAATAATTGCTGCACCCAAATTAGACGTACAGAAACACAGCAGGGTAATGCATTTGTACATTTCTTTTTTTAGTACCAACTGGAGTTTTAGCCATGACATGTGTATCCTCTTTACTTGCTTTGTAACTTGGTAGCATCTCCTCCATGCTGTTTCGCAGTCAGCTCCTGAGGTGAACTCCTGCGTCTCGCCATGGCGACTGCTGCTTTATTTTTTTTCATGTTGTTAAGTTTTGTACGTTTCCTGTCAGACTTTGTTTCGACTCAGGCTTTTCCCGCCACATTTGTTTCCCTGCTTTTGATGATCTCTACAAGTGGCTGATACAGTTTGTCTCTTTGGATTAGTTAAAAAGGTATGGGCATATTTGCATGAAGGGTTTAGCAGTGGTGGGCCTTATAGTTAATTCATTTTTATTTTTTATGTCAAAGCGGAACCAGGGGGTTTGTCTCATTGTGCCTAGGGAGGGAGGAGCTGCGTTGTTTACTTTTTGTCTTTGTATTTTTGCAGAAACTAAAACTGGCTGATGTGTTCTATGAGATGTTAAGCAGAATTGACATGAACTAATATTCTGTCCGGTTACAGCCGCGAACACTGATGCATTTTATTAGGTTATTATGTAATGCACCAACACAAAGTTGAGCATAGATATAAAGTGAAAAGATTGCTTTTTTTTTTTTAGAGTGCCATGGATTAGATGAAGTTTCAGTTACTCTTTTATCCTCAAACAAAAACCAGCGCAGCTAATTGCTTCCAGAAGTTCTCTAAATTATTAAACAGAGTGTGTTAGATCACAGATTGTCTATATCGTATAGTGGCTCAGTCAAAGTCCAGACCTACATCCAATTTAAATTTAGAGCAAGACTTGAAAATCACAGTTCACAGACACTATTGCAATGTTTCCATTGACCATATAGTTGCGCAATTTGACATTTCAAAAATACATTTGCTTAATGGAAACATGCCAGTCTTGGAAAAAAACACTCTCATTTGATTAGAGTTTTGGTCTTTTATCAAAATTGGTTTATTTTTGTAAAACTTAAATGGAAATACTTTTTTTTCTTTTTAATCACACCAGTCACATAATAAACCATCTGATGTTATCACTGTCATAAACCATCAATAAGACAACAGGAGGTAGCTGGAGGATGAGAAAAAACGTATTCACACGGGATTTGAAATGCATTTCTAATTTAAGGAATTACAAAATTACAAAATTATGGGGATTTTTTGACATTAGCAGAATATTGACAGTTTTGTGCACATCTGTAAAGGAAATACAGATATTGTTGATTCAATCTGACTGACCATTTGAGTCCAGAGATTTGGAGACCCAGTCCAATAGAACTACAGCAGCAATTGCAGCAAAATGTGCTTCCTCAGCGTATTGACTCAGGGGGCTGAATGCATAAGTTTCCCTTCACTTTACTGTGTTTCAATACTTAATCTATCACCAAAAAAAAAATCCCAAAAATTTATTTAAGCTTCTGGTTTTAAAATAACACAATCTGAAAAAGGCAAACATGTGTGATTAATTCTACAAGACAGTGTAATTGGAAGCTTAATAATTAATTATTTTTTTTAAAAGAATCATCCATCATGACTGATGCAAAATTTATAACAAATGTTTTTGCAGATGACAGATGTTTGAAGAAGAACTCTAAGAAATGTTTAATACACCTTTCCCAGTTCCTTTCCGTACCCTGAACTGACTCCCAGAGACTGACAGCTGGGAAGATTTCTCTTGTCAGGCCTCCTTAAGTGGACATGGTCATACTTCTGCAATCGTTTTTCTTTTTTTTTTCTCTTTCCCAACCCCAAAATGAACCGGCCCCTTTTTCCTCATCTGAATGCTCTTCCCTCATCCATCTCCTCCTTGTTGTATTAACTACAGCACATCGTCTTTCCCTCTTGCAGACTTCCAAACATCTTCGTTCGTCTCAGCACAATACAATGAGAAGACTTGAGTGACTAACTTTCAGAAGGACATCTGCTGATTCAGCGTTGTCAACAGCAACCTTGGATTGACGTGACCCACCTCTACACATCCACATGAGCAAGTCGAGAAACCGACATCCCCGTCCATAGAGTTCTTTAACCCGGCTGATCCACTGCCTTCTGTTTCAAGTAGTTTTCACTGGAGCCTCTTGGGGGCGATAAAGTGTTGGCTGTTCAATTTCTATTTCTAGAAGAAGAAGAAATGGAAAAATAAAGAAACAGTCAATTTCCTACCACTATATGAATGCCTTTGTGTTTCCTCATGTTACCAAATGTAGACCAACAGCAGGTTTCTTGCCACCGAATTTCCCAGAAGATAAACATTATTGATGATTTTTTTGTTGATGTTTACGGCAGCCTATCGGGGCCCATTGTAAGTAAAAAGAAAGAAAAGGAGGGGTATATTTACGCCAAAAAACAAAAAAGAATTACGATTAATCTCAAATTTTCTTGAAGAAAACAAGAAAATTAGAGTTAGAAAAGCTGAAAATGTACTAGAAAAACCTGGCAATATCTGATCTTCAAAATTCCATTTTTATTTTTTTTTGACAAGTTAGGTATGCATGTGTGAGCATGGTCGCTCTGTTTGTCTAGGTGTTGTCCTCTGGCACTCATCAATTTACACAGTGACCTTTGGAGATGGTCACCAGAATGCATCAAATTGAGAGATGGTTGACAATTTGATAGTTCTATGTTATGTCGAAACTACAAAACAATATCCATTGATTGTATGTGAGTTAATGATCAAATCACTAGTTTTATAAATCTATTCCTAAATAGTATTTATGTTTATCACTACACAGTCAAGTTCCCTTGTGCAGGCACAGATAATAGATTCTAGTCGAGTGATTTTTCAGTGTTCGACAAAGGAAGAAGCAGCTATGGACAGGTTTTATTGTTTTAAAAATTCATGCTTCAAATTCCGTTAGACTTTGCTTTCCTCTGAGCTAAACTCGGTTGCCGAGGCGCGAGAGCAGAGTTTATACGTCTTGTTTACACGTCGTCTCCCCAACGATCTGGATTGAAATCAGCCTGCTGAGTGTGATGGAGACACCTAAACTTTTCAACCTGTCAAAAAAATAAATAAATGAAATTGATTGAGATTTTTCCAGTTGTGGAAATCACCAGAGGAGCATCACCATTACTGTTCAGTTATATTGTTGGTTTAACAAAGCCTGGTGCCAGTTTGTGAAAATAAGTGTGTCTGTTGGTAAAACGGACATACAACAGACATGCTGTTGTTCACAGTGATCAATGCCAACCTGATCACTGTTTATCAATGATCAGGTTGGCATTGATGTGTTTGATTTCCAATCTTGATCAGGACCAAGCCAATATTCTGCACATTAAATATATTCACTTTACATTTACAGCTAATTATATCCGTTTATATTTTATGTATTTTGATTATTAGTGGTTGATGTAAACATAAGTGTAACATTATTTAAAATTGTCAGTATTTAGCTAACTTTAAATGTCATCTCTATATTGGGAGATACTTTTATCTTCAAACTCACTAATAATGGTACTAACTATAAAATCAGTGTCATAAACACATAAAATAATTGACATATTTGGTCAGATTATGACCAAATTTATCTCACATTTGGTCATAATCTGCATTTGGTTAACTGGAATATGTAGCTGTAGCACTAGAACACTGAAACTGTATTATTCTTCAACATTTATACAGTGTCAGTATCATTTATTTCATATTCTTTCATTAATTTAATCTACTGTAGATTGTCAAAATATTCTCCTCGGAAAGTTTTAGGCAACAAAAACTTGGTCGAAATAAAGAAATGTGTTTGAATTGAACCTGCAAAGCTAATATTTTGATTACTTACAAAAAAGATGATGCCTGCAATTTCAGTTTACATGTAAAAAAGGCAATTTTATTTTTGATGGGTTATGTTGTAGCCTTTTCTTACTGTAAATATGAATTACAATAAATACTATATATATTGTTCTATCACTTTTTTCTAACCCTAGAAGCGATGTATAATATCCACCACTAAGTCTTTGACAACTTTTTATAATGCAGGTGGGAAAAGCATATTTTGTAGATTAATGGAGCGATGGAAATCAAAGGATAGAGTGGAAGCAATCATAAAAAGAGAGACAAAGAGCAGAGAGCTGCTCGCCACCACTATACAGAAGGGAAAGAAATGGATGCATATGGGGAAAAAACCACAGCTCGCACTTTAACTGGATTTCATTCCTGGAAATGTTTGTGAAAGCATTTTGTCTTGCCAATGGAACCAGAAACTGGACGTCCAGAGTTGTGCAAGTTCCCAGACAAGAACACAAAACAGGATAGAAGATGGGAAAGAGTGATCAGAGTTGGGTAGAGTAGCCAGGAATTGAACTCAAGTAACGGTATAACTGCTTAAGCATATTTTCATTTAAGTAACGGGAAAGTAGTCAGGAAGTAGTCATCCAAAAATTTAAAGAAATGATGCAATTAGACAGAGAAAAATAATCTTAAATTATGTGCAAATACTGATAGACTAAAATATTAAAGAGACAATATAAAATGTACATAAACTTGACATAATTAACCTGAGTTTTAATAATTCTTCTTTATCTACTCAAGGGGATGTAGAACAAAAGATTTACAGCTGTTCATCTTTATTAGTCACTTTTTGTTCAGGTTTATAATATTGTTGATCAGATTTACTTAAGTTTTTGCAACATCCTAACTAAGGCGAAAAATATAAAACTGCAGTTTTAACCATCACATTGTATCTGACATGTATGGATGGATGGTCACCTTTAAATACAACAGTATGTCACTGTAAATATGTTAAACACAGCAAGACACTTGACCATCTGCTCTGGAAGCTAAAAGAACAGTTTTTGCTTGTGGTGCTTTTAAGTCCCGGTTGGATTTTTGCACGAACACCCTGGAAGACATGCGAAGATGAACGACATCATTTCCTTTCCTTTTGCTCTAGTCAGGCCAGAGTCTGTGGCTTTGTGCTCGCATGAGAACTGTTTTCATATCGCATGTCCTCCCAACTTTATTCGACTGTGCGTGTTTGCAGACACTCACCGTGAGACTGTTTGCCGTATTAAATATTAAAATATGGGAGTGTTTTTTTTCCTGATAGAATAGCTACATCTAAAGGAACCGCCTGACTCTCTCCGTTTCGCTGCTGCTCGGCGTCTCAATGGAAGAGCGACAGTGCATCAGTTAAGATAACATACAGTTGTGGCTGAAACCTGTATCATCTCTCGCTTGTCTTGTTTTGCCTTTTATATGCAGCTTTTCTTCCTCCACATTATTTTATTTCAAATAATAAGTACAGTAATACAATGTACTGTATGTACCAGCAAAGATATATTTTCATAACTTTTTCTTTCTAAATATTTTTGTAGATTTTGCAAACAGATTTTAGGAAACAGCTATCTAAGTTTTGCTTTGTAGTCTAGAAATGTAATCAATAACATTAGGTTTCTTATGCCCGTTTTGTTTTCTTCTTTACTTATGAAGGTAAAATTAAACCTCCATTTTATTTTATTATAGCATTTTGTTGTTAGCAATCATGTTTTGTTACAGTGAGGTTGTAAGCTCATGCAAAGACCCAAGTGTTCCAGATGAAATATATCCCAACTTATCCAAGCGAAATATTTTATAACTTACAATTCCGTTTATTGTTTTCACTTGGGCTTCCATCAAGATATCCGCCTTCGCTGTAATGAAAAGGAAAGCAGATGTCGTACTTTGGTAGTCCTGTCTTTTTCTCTTTTTGATCCAGTGGATGCAATCTGTTTTTTTCTCTCCTCCCAGACTCCTTCCTCTTCAATCAATGTCAAATTTGATTTAAATCAGTGTTTTTCTTACACCACCACCAGGGAAAAGCTGAATAAAATATTTATTCTCATTTAAATCTCCTGTCCAGAGATATATACACATATAAAATGTTAGCTAAAAGTAGCAAAAGTGTTTTTTTCCCCGTTTTTTTTACTTGTACGTGTTGCTTTGGGAGAACATTGCAACATCATGCCTTTTTCCAGGGGGACGTCATGTCAAACAGCATGGAAGACTTACCAGATGGAAGGGCTGCTCCTGCTCCACCGGGGACGGACAAGAGGGATCATCCTGCGGTGACATTTACGTGGGAAGCACTGACCTTTAACTGAAGTCAATTTAACACAACCATTTAAAGGTCAGCGTCCTTAGCTTGGCCCTCATCATGAGCTACATTCTGACCCGCACCGCACAGCTTCACCTGGAAACTTTAAAGCAGTGTAGACAGATTCCCCCTCTGCTAAATTTCATTCTATGCTAATGCAGATGTGCTTTTTTTGTTTCATTTTTACCATTAGAAGCTTGAATCTGAATTGAGTTTAAAGTGGCAGTATTATGAATTTTCCAGATACATAGTAATATTTTTCTTTTTAGTACAATCAATTTACTATGTTACCTTCAGTTGTTATAAAAACACTGTTTAAATGTGACTTCAATTTGTTTTTGACTTTGTAATTTGGTACCTTCAAATTGAGTCTAAGGGAATAAAATTATATCATGACATAAAGTTTGATTTTTACACTCTCCCTCATTCCTCCTTTACCTCTTTAGAGATTAAACACTTCACCTGAACTTGCCCCTCAAAGACTTGGACTAGGCATGTAGAGTTTGTTATGCTGACATCTGCAAATAGGAGGCTCAAACTATGTTAAAGAAATCCAGCTACTGCTACATGAAGCGTAATGAAAGTTTTCAGTGCTTTGTTGTTGAATTTATTACCAGAACTTTGGACACAATCTGTTTAAAAAAAAACACTCTGGGGAAAGAATAGGTTTGTGCTGACTGCTGGTTTTCAGCCTCTCTGGTTATTACGTTTGGATCAATTCTAAGCATAGAAAGAAAATAGAGGCGAGAGAAGGCGCAGTCCCTTGACAATTTTGTGGTAACCATTAAAAAGGCAGTATCATGTAAAATCGACTTTTTTGAGCTTTACATCATGTTGTAATGTTTTTCCCTCATCAAAAACATACCTGGGTTGTTGCTTTGACTATTTCATGCATGTTTGAGAAATCCTCTGAGCTGCTTCCAAATTCCAGAGCAACCAAATTTGGTCTCTTGTCTCTTTAAGAGGCTCCTGCTCTTTCTAAAACTCCGCCTTCAGGAAGTCATCACAAAATGGCTCTTCTGTTAACGCTTTAACAATGTTCTTACCAGCATCTCACTGAGAAGTAGTTCATGTAATGAACTCTGCGGATTTGCAGCTCAACCAGGCGTTTGCTAATTGTTGCTGGCTAGACTGAAGGAGCTGAGTGAAGTTTATAAACTGCAGTTCCAAGGAGGAGCTTAACCCTTGAAGCCGATGCTAGGTCCAGCCAGGCCATTAAAGGATTTCTCAAACGAAAGAAAGATTCAAGGCAAGACTCCAAGTATGTTTTTGATGAGGGAATAACATCATAACATGATGTCAAGCTGAAAAATGTCCATTTTACATCACACTGCCACTTTAAACGTAAACCGGCTCCCTGTAAATGTGGCTCCAGATATTGACTGATGTATCCAGTGATCGATCGATTGATCAGGGAAAAGAAGTGAACTTGCGAAGACAGTGTTGCACTTTTAATAAGCAGACGAGCAAACACTAGATGTTTTTTCACCCTCATCTACCTCTGACAGGCCAACTCAAGGCTGTTAAACCACTGTGAAGTGGAGGAATAGACTTCAAAGATGAGCTCTTTTCACTTTTCACCTCAGGAATGCTGATATGGGGATGTAAGCATTTGTTGACACAGAAATGTTGAAGGCAGCTTGGCAATCTGATGGACTGTGCTGAGGGGCTCCGTACTGTACTGTTTCATGTTCCTCCAATAGCTCCATCTCTCCCCCACTGCTCTCATGTTGGTTTTAGATGACGCGCAATGGATTGTGTTCAGAGAGTCGTTCATTTATGAATAGCGATAAACATGATTATCATTAACATAAATTTGAATTTAAGGATAAAAGAAATGGGGTACCTCGTTTAACAAATTACCCCTCCAAAGGATTTGCGTCATTATTTCCAAAGGCAAAGTGATTGATGTAGCGTCTGTGCTATAAAGCCGTCAAAAAACAAATCTTCCACCAAACTCAGGCTGGTAAGAATGGCGTTGCTTCACCAACTGCTGCTGTTATCTGCAAGGCTAATTAATAAGCTTTATGCCCTGTTGGATGCCATAACTGTCTAAGTTGGAAATCTGATGTCTGATGCGTTGCCTCAGCCCTTCCTTTCTCTCCAAGAAGCTTTCATCCTCACAGCAATGCATCTGTCAAAATGGCAGTTTTTGCTAACAGCCAGGAGCGTCGGAGCTGAATCTTAATGTCAGTGTGGTGTGTTTGTTTGAGACCAGTACAACAATGAATGAGGCCAGGTCTGAACATCTGATGCTTTCTTTTTTTAAATGGTTAGATATAACTAAGTCCGAACAAACGTTCTCCTGTTTAAGTTTTCCATGCTGACTCACAAGCATGCCTTCTTTTTTGTTGTTTAATAATGTAATTGTTTTTCCCCACCGTCGTTTAGGTAGCCGAGCAGAAAGTCTGGTTAATGTCTGTGCTGAAATTGTCTAGGCCTCCTGCTGCACCGTAATTTGCTTTTACATGTCATTGTTGAACATCATCATCCATGCAAGTGTCAGTTTCTTTGAAGCTTGACGCAGAAATTATCTCAGAGATGTCTGCCAAGGTTCAGTCTGCCTTTCTGGCTTGCTTTCATCCACAGGCCTTTTCTACACGGTTGTCAGAGCCGGTTCCAATTCCTGAATGGTTTCTCAAACTGGTGTTTTGTGTTTCAGTAGACTGAAAAAATACAGAAGTTTCATAGCAAAACTGTGGTTCAACTTTGGCATTGGAGAATAGCTAGTTTTTCTCCACAATAAAGGCTGGTCAACAAACAATTTCATCTTTAGAAAGTCTGTATGTTTCTTGTGAAGAAATCCAAATACACATTGAGCAAAGAAAATCTGGTGTTTCTCTAACAGTTAGCATTTTCTGTGAAATACAATGAATGTGTAATATAAGAAGAAAAGGAGAAATGTCAGGATAAGGCAAATAGCACATTCCATGTACAAGACAATGCAAAGTGCTTAACAGAAAACTCAAGAGTAAAAGTTTAAAAACACAGGCAATAAATTAAACACAATAAAACAAGTGAAATTACAAGGGGGTAAAAATCATTGACTAAATAAATTAGAAAAACAATGCAGATAAAACACATTCAGCTGTTAACATCCAACAGAGTTGCAATAGTAAGTAATCCTAAAATGCTGTTCAGTTCACTCCAGCTGGTTGCACTCTTGTGATACCCAACCTGGTGGCTGAATTACTGTAAGAGTGAAGACAACCTCATCAGCGTACTTCACAAATATGGTGCAACACACAACATGTCATAACCATATTCATAAAGTTCCGCATGCAGACAGTTCTCTTAAAGAGACCCCTTCATCTGCCCTAGTCTCCCAAAAGCAGCTTCCACAACTGACCTCGCACTCCTTATTCTAAGGTTGTATCACTGTCATTATCTGAGAAGAGTTTCATAAGCCAGGTTTTCAGAAAGTATGAAGGGTCTACATTACAACCTGCACTACTGACAGCATTTTGGTTAGGAAGCTGACCACCACCCATAGCTCAGACTGATTTAGGACGCTTGAATCATGCGGGCTCCCAGGGAAGCCGGCCCACACGTTCCAAAATAGGCCCTTTCCATCAACAACCGTCTGCGATGTGATAGAATGGTTTCCTCTCCCCCTGAAATAGCCATGTGGGAACTCTGTAGGTGCTATAATAGGAATGAAACTGTCTTCTATTGCCCCAACACATTGCAGTGCTTCCCATTTGTCTTTAAAAAACATTGCCAGCTCTGACGGCTGTCTGGCATCCTAATGTGCGCAAGAAGCAGGAATGTTACAACAGCATTGCAAAAGTCCCGTAGGCAATAGTAAACATTTGCAGCACCTATGTCAGAAAGATGACTCAGAGTCCTATATTGACTATTAGTAGGCGGTTTCCACAATGTGAAGGCGACACTTTTATCCACAGGTACACATAAATGGTAGGTTTGTGTCTCTCCTTGGCAGAAAGAGGGCAAAACTCTGAAAAATACAGCAGAATGTGTCCCTGACAAACTGTTCGCTGCCCATTTCTGGGACAATAGCATGATGTATGGCCAAACAGCAGCACCTTTTCCTTTTGATGATGTTTAACCATTCCTCTGACATTGAAATAAAACATCTAACTAAACAATCTACATCTACATATGCATTGCATTCACATTGTGTATGTACCCAGTTTGCATTTGTATATCTGTATATGCTACGGACTATGCACTCCTGCATTTTTCCATCACATAGACCACTTCCGGTGCAAAGGCAACAGTATGTTAGCAATGGCTGCTCTGTCTACTGCAGGACTTTTAATGATGTTTAGAAAATTATTCAGACATCCACAAACACTCCAACAATGACAAAGGATTTAAGCTGGATGTATTAAGCCTCATAAAACTTTCAAAGGTAAGGCCCCATATGTCTAATTGGGACATTCTTACAAAAATGTTATGCAAATGATAAGTGAAAGCTGCCGTCTTCACAGACAGGCAGAAGAGAGAAGAAAAGAGTGATTTGGGAAACCAGGCTGGTCCTCAGCCATATTTGCTCCCTATCAAAGTCTTCATCGGACCCGCCGCAGTTCTCCTAGAAGCAAGGCTTCAATGTGGATGATTCCATCATCTACCTACAGCACCGAACTCTGACGTACCTGGAGAAGCCAATATGCACTGTGAGGATCATGTTCTTTGATTTCTCCAGTGCTGTCGATGCCATCCAGCCGGGACTTGTAAGGGACAGCTGGATCTGTCAGGAATGGACCACCACACGTCCCAGTGGACCCTGGACTACCTTAATGGTCGTCGACAGTATGGGAAGATACAGGAACATCTCCGTTCGGTTGAAGTACACTATAACCGCAACCAGAGTAAAGCACTTTTGACTCCTTAAACTTGATAAAGCGCTACAGGCCATTTACCTTTTCACAGTACATGTTGCATTTCTAAGTCGGTTTTGGACAAACTCCCACAGAAGAGTAGCTGGTAAATAACCAGTCTGTTGAGGATGAATTGTACATTTATTTCACTAAGGTAATCAAAATATTTGCACTTATTACCGTTGCATAGCAACATCAAAATCGGTGATACTTTTTTCCCTGAAATAGATGAAGTAGGCTCCCAGAAAGCTTGTGGCTGTTTGCTGACTTTATGAGAACAGTTTCTTTTGACTTTAGGCAGAGGTTACTAATTCCTTTCATTTTGAACATAGTTTTTTCATATTTGCCTAAGAAAACTTGGATATCCCTTTTCTTCAAACACCGTTACCTTACCTACTACCACATCCTCCGCCTCCTCTGTGAGTCTAAAAGTTTAACTCCATCTCACTGTTTTCTCAGTCTTTGCCTCACTTCTGTTATTCCCGTCTCATGCTGCCTCTTTCCCTGAGCGCTCAGTCTCTCCCTGTTGTTCCCTTCCCTTTCTCTCCTCCTGCCATTCGTAGTTGGTGATGAGACGCATTATTTCTTAGAGCTTTATAAACCCAAGAGGCCACTGCCTGGCTTTTGGCAGACATTGATAAGAGATGATGCCGCGGTTGCCAAGCCATACAAATTATTTTAGGAATAAAAGGAATCAATAGGCTTCTTTTAGAAAAATCCACCCCCTTCCAAGACCGCCATTCAGCTTATGTTTGTTTCTTTTTGACAGAAGAAAAGTTAGGGTGAACAAGAAAAGGGAAAATCTGAAGGAGTTACTGGGTGTATAAGAGGTCATTTAATAAGAGACGAAATGGTCAGCGTTTTCTTCTTCTGTTTTTTTTTCTTTTTGAAGATACTGAACCACAACCAGTTGGGAAAATATGAACCTTTGCTTTTGGATCATTTATAGGTTGCAAAAATGCCATCATCAAACTTAAATAAGATGAAGAGGCGCATTGAGCCATTTTTCTCTTCTGAATCCGTTTCAAAGTAAAAAGCACACCAGTGTTAGCAGGCAGACCTTTGTATATGTTAATGAGCATAATCTTTATTATCACAGCTTTCTCAGAATCATTCTCCACTTCTCTTTGTTTTAAGAAAAGCTTTGTGTAGCTTTGTGAAGGAGAACATGCAACTTCTTCAAGTTTCAACACAAAAAACAACAAAGGGTCAAATTCCCAAACAGAGTCAATTTGATTTCCCATTATGCTAAACGACTGCCAGCAAACTACATGTCACTCAATGTCTCCTCAGAGATGATGGCGCAGTTTTCATAATGCATGTGATTATATAGTGTTGTGATGACATTTAAATTTTTGACAGCAGTGTCTTCTCAGCTATTGTGTAGGATCGTGGCTTGTCTTAAATCTTTTGTATGTGTGTGTGTGTGTGTGTGTGTGTGTGTGTGTGTGTGTGTGTGTGTGTGTGTGTGTGTGTGTGTGTGTGTGTGTGTCACTGTCGGAATAAGTTTTACTCTTTGCAGTGAACATATTATGAAGAATCCAACAATAGGCACTTAACGCTCATCTTGAGAACACATTTAAAGAAACGGAAACAATAAACAGCAGAAAAGGAAATGGTTAGAACCGTTTATTTGAATTAATTATCCTATAAAGAAATGTCACACAGCCGTACAGCAGACAGTCTGTACAACCTGAGCATATTCTGGTAAAGCTTTTTGTTATTATGGAAAGGCTATCGCTGACAAAGGGTTTTTTTAACAATGATGCCATCTGACCACAAAGATCAAAAGCAGCACAGCTCAAACGCGCACACACACACACACACACACACACACACACACACACACACACACACACACACACACACACACACACACACACACACCTACACACACACACACACACACATCACTTTAAATAGAAAAACAGCGTTTGCCATTCAGTGGGATGCACAGACAGCCGACAGTCTGAGTGTTTGCTGCTAGACCAGCATTTTAAGCATCACTGACTCTTGCAGGGAACTTTCTGCTCGGATAAATGAACCTCGCTGTTGGCTGGACATATTTCAGCCACTCAAAGATTTATAGATTTTTCTCTGGAAGTGTTTTCTCATAAGAATAATAGATCTGAATGAATGGTGTATCAAGACGTATTGTTGCTCAACACGTTTTTATTCTTTTTTTTTCAGTATCACAACCCTGTTTTCAGCCAAAATACAGTTTCTTTTGCTTTTAAAACCTCTGTGAAAACGGCAGTAACAGGAGACTAAACTATTTCTGGGTGAATGATGAAGATATCAACACAACTGAAATAGTACTGATTGGTGAAATTCAACAGTGAAAGAACTTGTAGAAATATTGTCTTCAGAAACTTAGCAAGCAGTGGAGTTTCAATGCACAGTTTAAGCTGCAGTGTGTAACATAGATGATATGTTTTTCTTTAAAACTGTCTTCATGTCGTGACAGTATTTTATGATTCAGATAATCTGTGAAAAGATCGATCTCCTCTACATCCTCGCTGAGCAGCTACTGTCGTCTGCAGAAATCAAACAAAAAAGCAATGAAAGCCAAGAGGAGTGTTTTAGCGCTGTCAATCAAGCTTGCGAACGGGCTACTAAATGTGCCAATATTGGAGAAGCAACTTACCGCTACTGAAGAACCATTTATCTGCCATCCATAGAAGAATTTTGTGAATCGGTTACACGTTTCCTTTCGATTTAGAGAAAGGGAAGTTGAGCAGTGCCACACTAAGACCCGCCCCCTGACTCTGATTGGTTGTTTCTTGTTAGCTCTGGAAGGAAAAGAAGCAATTTTTTTTTCACAGAATATCTGTTTCATATTGTACTGTCACTTCATAGTGACAGTTTTAGCAAATGCTTAAAAAAGCGGCCTACTGTGGCTTTAAGTAAATAATACATATTTTGTTTTACAGCATCAGTTTTTTTCCAATATATTGTCAAAACACGTGTAAAATTTAGAGAAGATGGATACAAAACAAATTCCGATTTAGTAAGCCAGAGCGACCCAGACAGAGAAGCCAAGAAAGAGAAAGCACAGGGACGCAAAGTCTCATTTAGGTTTGGAGGCAGAAAAATCCTTCAACTCTGGTACCTGGTGTTGATGGAGGAACAGGAACAGCCGTGGCTCCCCTGTGGAGAAAGGGGCCGGTGCACCGAGATGAAATGGCTTTCTGAAAAACAGCCTGATCCCCGCATTACTGTAAATTACTTCCCATCACACTGTGATAAAAACGAAGAAAAAAGACGTGATAAATAAGAGAAATCAGTGTGTCTTTTCTGTGAATCATAGCAAAGCTGCCATGTGGGATGTTCACACACCGGGATGACTGGTGCTGTGCGCAGGGTGGATCCGGCAAACGTGGTTAATTGTAAAGAAAAACTGCTTGTGTGTGCTGTTTGCGATGGCACTAGGGGAAGAAAAAAAAACGAAAATAAAGGGAAAAGTTGGATTTAATAGATGCATCCAGTCTTATTACATCTCCTGAAACACGTCATGTATTCATTAGTCTGGATCTATAATGCTAATTAACTTCCCCTGCACAGGGTTTACTGCAGACTGCCTGTGTGCTGCACAGATGTTCAAGAAGCAACTTTATATTCTCAGGGCCTTGAAGCTGAATCCCATTTGGAAAGAAAAGATTCCTGCTTTAGGGAATGCTTTTACATCACAGACTTTGAATAAGAGTTTAAAAAGAAAAAAAAAGCAGTGAATGTTTATTCACTTGTGTGTTTTGGTTTACTTATTTTTTGTTTGTTTGACTTTTCCACAATATAAACAGGATGAAAGAGATAATTTGATGGAATTATTTACCTATAAATATTGAAGTTTATACAAAAAATCAAGTTAAACTGACTGAATGACAGCAAGTGCTGCCACACAGTTATAATATATTCATTCATTATTCCCGAAACTTTCCCAGGCATTTGTAATTCATATATAAATTAGGCTTTGAGAAGAAAAAGAGAGAGAGACACAAAACAAAGAGAAGGAAGGAAGTAAAATATCTAAAGAATTAAAGTGGCTAGGAAATATTGAAGAAAGAATGAATAAAAGTAGGATACAGAAAAAAACAGAAGACAGGAAAGACAAAAGCTAGGATAGAGAGAATGAGTGAGAAAAGGACATAATTGACGGAGCAAAATGTTTTTTATGGAAGACTTTACTCAGGATTGCATGAAAAAAACCATACATGTCACATTTAAAATAATTATTGGACTTATCAGGACTTTTTGTGGTGGATCACATTAAATCCAATAAAATAAATTTTCTACACCGTGTGACTGAGTGTAAATGTTTAATCAGATATGAACACATCAGATTTTTGCAGTGTTTTTTAATCAAACACTTATGCATAGAAGAATTCGGTGCGTGGATCATTCAGTGTTTACCCACAATGACCGGCTGGAGGGACGCAAGTCTAATTTTTATGAAAACAAAAACAAAGAAAAACAAACAACGACACAGATTACAAAGACATGCTGGCAGAGTTAAATCTTCAGAAACATCCAGAGAATTTCTGTTTGTTGATTTGTTTTCATGTCGCTGCCTCTCGACGGTGGTTGAAAGTAAAATGTACCGTTTTAAAAACTAGGCTCCGTTTCCCAGGGTTCATTGCTACAGTCGCTATAACATGAGCCAGCAGCTTCCCAGTAGTTTCTATTGAAACAACATGAGCTGTGTAAAGTTTACCTCCCTTTGGCTGGGTCACTGTGTGCTGAAACTCAATTACTTCTGTCTGGCTTCTTCTGCTTTCCTCTGTGCCTCCCTGCACCAGCATTTCCCCCGGTGAATTGCATATAGAGTGCTATGAAAAGCATCAGTCTGCACGCAGATTACTTCTGTTTTTGCTTTTTTGTCACACTTCAGTGTTTCAGATCAATCAAATTTCAATATCAGGCAAATATAATTTGAGTGAATAGTTGAGTATTTATCTCAAAACACACACAAAAAACAACATTGTAATGTGCTTTGAATTACTTTGAAAATGATTGAGAATGTTTTTGAAAATGTATAAATGTATAAACCCAGATGTTTTGCACAGCTGAATAGTATGAAATACAATAAGCCTAGAATAATAGCAATATTTAAAGAACTAACATAAAGAAATTAACATGTCAGTGTTAGTTATGTGGGTTACTTGCGTGGGATTTGAGTTCAAGTCTGAAGCTGGAGGCAATATGTCTGTTACATCCTAACTTTATGACAATATAGCTGCAGGTGCAGACTCAGTGGGAGGTTGTGTTGTCATATTGATCTTGGATAAAGTGCCGTCTGGGAAATCAAAGGTTAAAACATGAGTTTTCAGTGTAAATCTGTACATATTTGCATGTTTCATCAAGTCTACTTGATGTTTTTGGATCCACTTTTTTCAAACCTTAAGTTCCACGTCATGTTTTAAGGTTAGTAGCAAACTCAAAGCACAGACTTTGACAAAAAGAACCGAGTTTTAATAATAAATCACAGGAAGAGCAGGTGGTGTTGAGATGAAATACTATGTTAAATGAACAGTTATGCTTGTGGAGAGAGAGAGGAATCCAGAGTACCTGGAGAGAACATATGGACTCATAGGGAGAAGATTCTAACTCCATACAGAAAGACTGGGATTCAAACCCAGGCCTTGTTGCTAAAAGCCTTATTTCATCCCTGGTTTGACAACAGAGAAAACATAACCACTGAAAATAAGTACATGGTTTAATGCATAAAGAAAATCTGTAGAGATTGGTTTAAAAAGAACTTTATAAATTATCCAGAAAGTCACGTTGAAAATGAGAATTTGTTCTCAAACATCTCACCTGGTCAAATAAATGTTAAGAAGGATGTACTTTTGTTTTAAATAGATGTCTTAGTTAGTGCCTTTTCCTATGCAGTGCAAGTGAAGAGTTTGAGTGATTTATTCTTCTTACTCTGAGTCAAAGAATTTATACACTGATTTGGAAAAGCTCAGTGCAGACAGAGTCACGAACACCTAACATTTAATATACATAATATTTATAAACTGAAATGCGTGTTTATTATTACTAAACTTGCTCTCTGCATAGTAGGGAACATGACTCAGACGTCAGTTTCCCATCAGGAAGGTTATTGCTGTTTAGGAGGAAAGGCGCTCTTTAAATAACCTATTGATTTCAGAGCAATAACACGCAGCCTTCAAAGAATGTAAAAGATGTTCATCAAATCCATGTTAGGTCTTACTGAATTATTGATTCGGCTGCGTCAGGAGTGTCACAGCGTTTAAATTGTGCTTAGATCTGCAAATTTGTTTGATCGCTCTGCTCTGGCGAAGGCAGCTTCTTCTCTATTAAACAGTTGGCTCTTTGGACTCACTCTAAGGCCCGTTCGTGTTTGAACGCCTGCAACGTCCTTTAGGATGTTTGCTGCCATTGAAGAGAGAATCTTTAAACAAGTGAAGCAAAAAAAATAAAAATAAAACAGATGGCTGCAACAGATTTGAGCCAATAGCCGGGCAACGCTTGTCGTCGGCTCCCGGTTTCTTGCTGTCGCGACACTAATCGTGGCGAGTCGCCTCATCTTGAGAATGCAGAGGTCCTCCAGCTATTCAGAACCGTTCAACACTTTGGCTGTGAATGTGAAACCACACAGACATCCTCTGCGTAAATGTGTTGGTATGTTCTGGAAAAGAAAACATGAAAAAAGGGTAACACATTGATATTTTGTCTTGTCAGCAAGGATTAGCAAAATTATATCTGCTAAACAATGGCAATAATCATTTTTTGTATAAAGGATTGTATATATATATATATATATATATACTCACTATGTTACGATAATATGAGACAGATGATCTGTGAAAAAAAGACCTTCTCTGCCTTCTCCCAATTCTAACTAGAATCAACCAATCAGAGCCAGGAGGAAGGTCTTACGGCTGTCAGTCATGCTTGTGTGTGCGCCGCTTCCCACGCTACACAATAGCCTTTTCCTGATATCGGAGTCTATCAGGAATGCTCAGGCTAGTTAGCTCAGCCTAGTTAGCTTAGCCTCCAATGACGACGTTTAAACAGTTTTTCTAGAGCGATACCTTGTTTTGCCACCTTCAGCAGCGCCTACACAAGGTTGATGGACAGCTCTAAGACCTTCCTCCTGGCTCTGATTGGGTGTTTTGACTAAGAGTGGTGCAATAGTAGCAAAATGTCACCACATCATAATAATTTCAGCAAATACCGTTTTAAAAAATCACTTTTATAA
This sequence comes from Micropoecilia bifurca, assembly GCA_903067075.1. NCBI lineage: Eukaryota > Metazoa > Chordata > Actinopteri > Cyprinodontiformes > Poeciliidae > Micropoecilia > Micropoecilia bifurca. The sequence continues at coordinate 21,285 of CAEGAF010035358.1, read as the reverse complement.
CTTTTTTTATGGGATTACCAAAATGCAAAAGCTGCATGCTTTAAGAGGAGCAGATTCCCCAGAGGCAGATGCCAGATAGCTTCTTCATCTTGTCTGCTGCCGATCATAACTGCCCTCATATCCACTTACCTTTCATCCTCAGGCGAACATCCACTCCCAGCTACACTTTTCAAAAAACTACCCACACTTTTATGCTGTTTGAAGTTACTCACACCAGGGTCAAGTTGAGCCACAACATGAAACGCTTTAGATGTTTGCGTTGCTTTCCTCAAATTCTATCATTTACATGGAAAATCTAAAATAATGTTATGGCTTTTTAAGCTTTTCATGGTGTTAAATGTGACATTTGAGTAAATTAGAGGCAACAGCTTAAACAGCCTGTGATGTCACAAAAAAAAAAAATCAAACCAGGAAAGCAATCCGGAAAAGAACTGTAGGCCGAAACAAATATTTGCAGATATTGACGTCATTTCCTTGTAACGGTGCTCTGGAGGAATGTTCAATCATATCGTTTAGGAAGGACATGGGTTATGTTTTCATACAAAATGTATCAGCTGTAGAATAAAAAGAAAAGACCATGAAAAAACACAGCTGTACCCCACAGTAAAATGAGTTCTGTACTCACATGGGCTAAACCTTGTAACTTAGGAGCAGAAGTTGTCATTAGTCCAAAGGCTGCATAGAAAAGATCACTGTTTCCATAAAGCATTGTTTTCTGAAACATTTGGTGTGGTCTTAGTATAAAATGTAACTTTTTTTGGCCCTCCTGATTATCACATTTAGAGGAAGAAAAAAAAGGAGTAAAGCTTCCAAGCTTGGGATCCCGGTTGCAAAGATTTAGTGGCAAATTTGTGCTGTGAATATTTTGCAGCAGGAGGGACTGGTGCACTTCAGAAAATAGGTGGCATCGTACAAATTACATTATCTTAAAATATTGAAGCAACATCTCAAGACATTACCCAGAAGTTAAAGATTTGCCTCAAATGTGTATCCTTGGCGTCTAGACAAATTCCTTATTCTGCAATTTGGTACATAAAAATGCATTTTGGTAATCCTCACCACCCAAATATGGAATATTTTTAGTTAAATTTAAGCCAAACAATGAGAAAAACAATAGGATGTGTCTCTCCATACAATTTACACAGAGATCTGGTTTCAACTGTCCACATGGCTGAGGATGGACGTGTTCATGTTGCGGCTGAGACTAACGAAGGAGCCCACAAACACAACGGGCCTCATCTCCACACAACGTGGCACCAGCTTCCATAGAGTCCCGCTCCCAGATTTACTTGCCCAATATTCAGACCCACGCAGCCATGAAAGCTGCAAAAACACAAAAAAACCCACAAGATCAAACAAAAAGAAAAAAAAGCCCCATTTCTAATTCAAATTCTGAACAAACGACACAAGCTGTGGAGCCACCGATGGAGCAGAACTCGGCACTGAATAAATGTTTTATTTAGCCATTTGTTCACACGCCTGTGACAAATTTAATGCTTTCAAATCTTTTATTGACGGTTTGCAAAATCTGGTCATAATACATCAGTCGCTGAATTCAGCGACAGCTTTTTACCTTTCAATAAAAAAAAGTTTTCAAAAAACTGTATAAATGATGATAAAATCAGTTTTGGAAGAGTAAAAAAAAATAAACTACTAAGTTTAAATAAGTTCCAAAATCTGGACACATCATGCCATGGTAAATATATTTAATTTTGTACTTTTATAAACTTCAGATTCGGTGATCTACATTTTCTTTTTTGACACCTACATTACTTTTTTTAGAAATATAACCCTCTTTGAGACATGAAGGGTGAAATATTCCCACTGGGAATGTTGGGTCATGTAATGAGTTGTGGGACACACACACACACACACACACACACACACACACACACACACACACACACACACACACACACACACACACACACTAGCCCTGGAGGAGGAGGAATCCATTTCAAGCTGCAGCTCATGGATGGATGACCTGGGAAGATACGATCTCACTGGCCAAGCAGGAGATGCATTCTTGCAAATCCAATCTGCTTGTCAGGCATTGTCTAAAATGTTGGGCAAGTTGGGAAGAGAAAATATGACAGAAATTTAGAAGAGGAAAGGAGGACTGCTCTGAAAACAAAAAGTTCAGATGGTGTTTTTTTGTGCTTTCCTTTGTACATATGGACAAGGTTACATATAATATAGAATATGTGAGAAACATTTTCTTTAAAATACAAATACAGAGCAGGATGAGATGTAGTATGAGTTTGAGGTGCACATTTCTGGTGATAAACACAATATAAAAGTGTAAGAATTGTTCAAAGGTTGAGCTGTAGATCCGTTTCAAGCAGTGCTGCCTTGCTAACAGAAGGGTGTTGGTTCTAATCCTTACCTGGTCATTTTCTGCATGGAGTGCTTCCTGTTCTCCCTGTTCCTGTGTGGTTTCCTTCCTCCTACAGTACAAGAATGTTGATATTAGATGAATTGGTCTTTCTAATTTGCTGTTGGGAAATGACTGTGTTGTGCTGTGGATGGTCAGTCCTGCATTTAAAGAACTGGGTTACAAAAAATACTTGTTGGAAGTTGTCTATGTTGTTTCTCAGCAGAATTGGGACTATTTTGCACTGCAGAATCCAAAAATGGCTCAATTTTTTGTCAACCAGGTCAAGTTTTTATTCTAATTTCATTTAGAAAAATCCGATCTTCTGACTAAATTGATGACATTTTTGTGACATTATCAGTTCATTTCTGTTAATGTTTCTCGTCCAAAATAGGTTTAAGGAGAAAAAGGTAAGTACATATAAATTTAACATTACGTCATCATTTCTCCTCCTGCTCATCATTCATTGATCCCAGATTCTCAGGAAACTGATCCTTTGATGAGAACAAGTCATGCATTTTGATGCTGATGTGGCTCCATAGTTCAGAAAGTTGACCTGGCTGAGCAGAACTAATGTGATTAATGGATTCAGCTCATCAAAATGACCATAAAACAGTTGAAAATCCTCAATTTTTTGGCTGTTGACCAGTGTATTCTGTGCTGAAACAGTAACCATATAGATACATGCATTTGAGTCAGCGTGAAACATATATCAAATTGGCAAAACTCTCTAAGCAGTTTGCTTTATATAAGTCATTATTTTGCATCGGTGTTTCATCAAAAAAAGAAAACAAGAATTGGACAAAACTACATGGAAAACTCAACAGTAGCCAGGATTGATGGCTCTGTTCATGTCCACCCGGGTTCCTCCACGGCATCAGTTGTGGCTAATTAACAATTCAGAGAGTAATTGGACAGGCCTTATTAGACACTGGGCTGTCGGTGGGCAGGGCTCACACTGACAGTGATGGTGGAACAAGAGAAGCAGCGCTTTGTTCTGCCTGCACAGAATGACAAAGTGTTTCTCCAAACGTATCCGATGAGCATTTCGCCTCCTCTTCTGGCGGCTTTACTTTATAACGTTTTCAGCTGAGTAGTTTGAGCAGTTGTGTGTCGATCAGAGAAAGACTGTAGGGTAATTATTTAAATAATTACTGAAGTATATGACAATTAGAGGAGCATGTTTTTAGCTGCTGAATGTATTGCTGTTGCTGTATTGTCAGTATTCAGAAAACCTTTTATTTGAACTTTCAAGGTCTGGAGAGCACAATGCCTTCATTCAGGCTGAATTTAGATAATGATTGCAGTAACCTCTGTGCCACCGCATTACCTTGGGTTTTGTGTGGACTAACTCAAAGGTCGACTTCTGCGACCTCACCAGCAGACCGTGTTTACGCCTCGGGTCTTTGTGCCGAAGACGGATTGCAATCTCAGTCTCGGATTAAAAACGTCCCAGGTTTTGCTCGGATTCGTCCTATTTTTACAACTGATTGTTCCCCTTCAGAATAAAGACAAAGCTAACGACTTAAATGGGATGCGAGACTGTTGCGGGTTAATGCCAGATTTGGAAAACTTCCTTCAAGGAAAGCAAATCCGACAACCAAATGAGTTTTCTTTAAGATGGTTGCAGAGACCTATTTCAATTAGGACCAGCAGTAAATTAAATAAATGACCACAGGACTCTGAATGCTGCCAGTGTGATGATAAACAGGAGCTCTGTGAAACCTTAAAACCTTCCATAACTATCAACCTCCATTACTCATAATGGGGGATGCCGTTCTGTTCTTAGCATGGCCCTGAGAGGCTGTGAAGTAGTGAACAGTCAAGGAAGGTGATAAGTAAACGGCATATTTTATGTAATTTTCTGCCATCTTAAACTTTCAGCAGCCAGAATCTTAGTGGTTTTAAACAGAACTGCAAACATGCCTGGACCTCATAGGTCTGCGCCAGCAGAGAACCGGCTAAACCAAGCAACAAAATCTCCAAAACATAATGTAGCACTACTGAAAATGTTAGTTTAAAGACAATAATCAATGCTATACAAAAATGAAAATCTTCCATTTTGTTGTGCTAGGAGAGCCAATCAGTGACATCATCAACAGGAAGTGTTGTTGTGGTTGTAGGATCTGAATAAAGGGACAAACCGCGGTGAGTAAAAACAGAGGAACAAACTCATTCATCAGAAATTATACAAGAAATATACAAACTATCTGATGGTTTATTAGTGTTAGTTTTAAAAACGTGAATGAATGGAAACTGCAACGCAAATGCTAAACCTGGGTTAGCAAGACAAGGTTACAACAGCAACTAAAGCATCACGGCTAACTAAAAAAGATTGGATAAAGTAGGAATGCATGTTAAAAAAGGTCTACAGTTTTATGTTACATCAGCTTTGCTTCAACAGAAGTTGATCTGCTGTCTGTCTGACACAAAATGATTTAACCATTTTCCTTGTGAAAGGTGTGAATGTTTTTTTCCTCTCATCACACCATAGCCGTTAAAAAACAGTTTGACTAACTTTCAGTTTGTTACACCATGTGCTGTTTGATACATTCAAAGGTTTTACAAAGCTTAGCCTAAGAAAAACTTCTTAAAAAAAGTCTTTGACATTCTAACCTGCTTGCAAATCAGCGATGCAGACTCTGCTTTGCTCGTGGAAAGGGTTTAATGCTAATCCTCTAGTCTGGGCCATTATAAACTTTCAACATGTTCTCCATAGGCTTCATTACTTAGTGTTTGTCCTTATGTGCAACTTCGAATTGTGGGTCTGGACTTGACATTCACCAACGTCCGCCTTTCTAGGCTTAATCTTACCAGCTCTAACTGAGACTCATTTAGATGATAATTAAAGCAAACAGGATGAACCCAAAGAGAGAAGATTCGATAAGAACAAGCTTTTTATGTTTTCACAAGGATGCGTTGAAAAGGTTCCCCCTGTGCATGCGTGGGTTTTCTCCAGGTACTCTGGTTTCCTCCCACAATCCAAAAACATGACTGTCAGGTTAATTGGTCTGTCTAAATTGTCCCTAGGTGTGAGTGTGTGTGTTCTTGGTTGTTTATCCTGTGTGTCTCTGTGTTGCCCTGTGACAGACTGGTGATCTGTCCTGGGTGACCCGCCTCTCGCCCGGAACGTTAGCTGGAGAGGCACCAGCACCTCCAGACCCCACTAAGGGACAAAGATGTAAAGAAAATGGATGGATGAAATAATACCGGGTAATTTCTATGGTCACACAATAATGTGAGTAACACCAATATGGCAGTAATTTCTTTTTTTTGAGATAACATTGCCTTCAGTCTTCATCATATTGTATTAAATATTCTAACTTTATTACATTCTGCATTGAGCTAAAGATAAAAATTAATCAAGTGCAAATGATTAATTTTGCAAATATTTTATTATTTTCCGATACATTTTTGCTCTATGTTAAAAAAAAAAAAAGAAGAAAAAACTCGTCCATTTTCATTCAGTTAAATGTTTCTGGTTTGAAGATTGTTTTGTGGCATAAAATGTGGCATTCATCAGGTTTTAAACAAACCCCCTCATGCTGAAGTAGTCAAACTACTTCACCACAAATTGTGCGTCTTGTTCGAACCTCCCCCCCGACAGTCTGGGGGCGGGGAGGTGAACCTAGACGTTCATTCATCATCTGATAAATCGGTCGGTGTTTACCATCTGAACGCCTGCAGAGACATTAGGATTCCAAGATAGTGCAGATCTGCAGTCCCATTAGGACACACAGTCTGCTCTTTTCACATCTCTCCTTAGATCTGCTGTTTGGGAGCATCAGGGTGGACTGATAGCATCGCGGCCCTCGGCTGTTTCCCCCTCCCTCTGAAGCAGACGGGACTTTGAAGTGCGGCTCAGAATCACCTCCAGCCCAGACAAGCAGACAAGGCCGCAGAACTTAGACTTAGAAAACTGGAATGTCATTGTAGCATTGACCTGTGTCGAACTTTAGCTTCCATGTCTGATTGTTGTAGTTTTTTTTGTAAACATTTAAATGCTTGAAGTTGTCAACATTGATTTAAATGGTAGACTCTTCAACACCTGCCTCTGTGTAGCTCATGTATGGTTGCTTACAGAGCTGTTCTGTAAAGTCCGATGGCCAGGTTAAGACGTGTTTCCATAACAATCAGAAAGGAGACTGTGCAGACGGCGACTGGCGAGTTTAATGAGTCAGCTGGAAGCGTGACTGTTTTAGGTGGAAGGTATTTCTTTAATAGTTCCATTTGAATTTTTGCGTTTTCTCATGTTATGCCCACATTACTGGTATTTTGTCTGGATTTTATGTGATGGACCATTGCAAATTAGTGGCTTAAAACATGGTCTTATTTTCTTGTGACAAATTCTACATTTCAAAAGCATATTTGGTCACACATGTGTAGCCGAATGCCTTCAGAAGTTCTCTAATTAGAGAACAGAGCTATATGGCTGTATGTATTTTTATTTCTTTATGAATAGAGCTGCTATAGACATATTGAATGTTACTTGTTATATATGGAAATTTGGCACTCGCACTCAACCCTGGAGAACAAAAAGAATGATTTTTTTACTCGTCATCGATAGCCGCTCTGCCGCTGTAGAATAAAACCTTTAACTAAATAAAATCTGGACATGTAGGTGATATTATGTTAGTGCAGTGCAGCCCACAGAAAATGGAAAAATGATGCAGAACAAAATGTTGAAAACAAAACGTTCTCGCTCTCTGTGTTGACTTTGTACCACACAGACTTGTTGCCATAGCAGCTGACTGACCACAGCTCCACTAGGTGACAGGTTGTTTCCTGGTGTCTTAGGATTCAACACGAAAACATTTCCAACTCAAGAACAGAACATTCAATCAGTCGCAGTTTTATGTTTTCAGGCTTGATATTTACATTTGAAATTATTAATAAAATTATTGAGTAGCTTATTTAAACACCTATTCTACTGATTATCTGTCAGAGTTGGCGTGTGGGTCGACTTATTATTTTTTTTTTTTACTGAACCCAAACGCACAGAATTCTGCAGCACATCTACATGTTGAGGTTGTCAAAGTCAAGCTAGCATAACTGACCTACTTCCCTCTGCATTGCTATATTTTAATGGAAACTTTATACTGACCTGTGAAATTTGATACCCTTGGATCTTGGTTTCTAATTGCCATAGTGTTGACAATTAATAACAAAATAATGCAACCTTTTTTCTTTTATATATGACAGGTAAATTTAAGATTTGGCGCATTAATTTAACAACTTGATGGCTAAAACCAATAGTACTAATCGTCGACTAGCATGTTTCAATATAAACATAAAGACTACTGTAATTTAGTAGTCTTTATTGGGGGGGATGGGGGGAATGAGCTAACTCATTCCTGATGGTTCTTCCACTTTAAAGATATTAAGGTTTTCACTCCTGTTGCAGAATCTAATGTTTAAGGACAAAATGTATTATTTACCATCCCTAACAGGGTGGTACTTTACCTTTAGCTATGCCTTTACCTTTACGGAACAACAGTCTTGCCTGTTCAAAGAATCCGTCTGGCCCATGTTGGACTGGGTAGCGCACTCTGAACAGAACAGACAGACAACCCCACGCACACAGATCAATATTTACTCTTTGATTCTCACCACCCACTAACGCACAAGCTGGGAGTTGGTACAAGGCTTTGCCGTTGGACTCAGAATGCGCACATGACGGCAAGAGATGGCAGAAGGGGTACTTACTAAAGGTCTGACAGCACAAATGGAGCCATCATCACAGCCACAGTCAGACAGGAAACAAACAGGCTGCAAAAGAGCAATAAAACAGCATTTGTTGCTCCAAGCTGCCTCAAAAACGAAAATCAGAAGTGATTCCAACAACCATAATGTTCCTGCTCAGTAATCTGCTGACAAAGAAGCTTTTCAAGCTCAAAGCTAAACACAAGAGGAACAATATTTTATAATGTATGCAGGTTAATGCATTGAGAAACGCGCCGGTCTGTACTATTGCATAAATGTGCAGCATTGTACAACTCCTTACAGCTGAGTATGTGCATAAAATTTCAACATGTTCTGCCAGAATGAGCACCAGCTTTGGGAGAAGGATGAAATTATTAAGCATATTGGGTTTAATATCACCATAGCCAGAAATTGTAAGAAGTATAGTCTTAACATGAACTAACTTTTATGAGAAATTAGTTAATTATGAACAATGAAAAGGATGTAAGCAGGACAAACTTTAGGATGTAATAGGAATCACGCTAATGCACACCTGTCTTGAATTACAGAAGCACAGGAAGATTCTGTAGCTCAGGTGACCGGATTACGCAGACTGTCATAAAGTTTTTGTGCATGCTGAAAAATTTGGCAGCGTGAGCGTTGCGTTAGCATGTTGTGAATGCTCATGCTAGTTAGCATGATCACGATGACGGTGGATAGATAGCTATTCTGTAACAGTAAGTTGTTTCTCAGTCATTAGCATATTTAGCAATGAGATGGATTGGCAGTATTAAGACCCTCCTCCTGATTCTGATTGGAGCAGAACTTGAGTTGCCAATAGTAGCTTAGGGAGGAGGTGGAGGAGATGTATCCTTTCACAGATTGTCTGTCTTCTACTGTAAGGACAGTTTTAACAGATATGTGAAAAACATTCTTTATAAAAGGTACATACTGCACATACTTTAATCACAGTGAGAATGTTTGCAATATACTGGAGAAAATGTATGCACCAACTTTCTGATAGTCTCTACATTTTGGCAGTAATATCAACACAACTCTAGATGGAAATAAATATGGTGAACTTGCATAACCTTATTGAAATGATTCCAAAATAACTACTTGCCATAATCCAAAATGAAGGCGGTGCAATTAAATGTTCGTGTCAATTTCATTAGTAAAACATCACGCTTTTCCAGAGCTGTCACCCACAGTTCATGAAAGCAAGATTTTGGTAATGACTGCTCAATAAGCGTAAACATTTGTCTTTAAGAGCTGCCCTCTTTTGCGACTCCCCTTCAGACTAGCCAACAGCAATTAGCAAACAGCTGGTAGAACTGCCCATCTGCTGAGTTTTTACAAACTCCTTCATGGTCCAACATTCCTGAGCATGATTGTAAACAGGATTGTTGTGATGATGTGCTGAATGCAGGTGGCAGAGTCTGAGCTTCTTAAAGAGACAAAGGTTAATTTCAAGACGTCAGATTGGCTGCGTTTGATATATACAACATTTTAATAATAACTGAAGGTTACATAGTTACTTGATTGTCCTAGAAAATACATAATGCCACTTATTAAGCAAAATATTGCGCTTCTAAATTTGAAGACCGAAGGGCACATGCTCTAAGTTGATGTAAAAATGGCTGAATATTAAAACATAGCACTCACTTTAGATATTTCTTTGTAAAATTAAAAAAGGGAATATAAATAACTTCCTTTTACTTTATTATGTGTCAGCTTCTGTTGGTCTTTCACATTAAACCCACTGAGTGTTGCTTTTGTAAACGTGAAAAAGTTCAAGTGGTTCTAAAGTTTCTTTTATTCTCCTTCACCATCACCGAAAGAGAGGAAACAAAGATTTCCAGCTACTGGGACTGTGTGAAAGTGGTAAACATGTACTTCTAATCGAGTTGTGTTATTTTTCTGCCAGTTTTAGACTAAATGAAACTAAGCGGGATGGTAAGTCGATTAAAATTGTTGTTGCTTTGTGACTGCGTCGTCTTTATGTTCACATTTGAAGAGGATAAGAAAGGAAACCAAGAAACGGGGAGATGTAGAGCAAAACCGACACAGATCCCCAAGAGCTTGACAAATGAGGAAGAGGAGGGGATTGAGCAGCTGAATGGTTGCCATGGGAGATTAAAAGATTTCTCAAAAATGCATGAAAGAATCAAGGCAACACTTCATGTATGTTTTTGATGAGGGAATGACAGTATAACATGTTATAGTAAAACTTAAAAAAAATAATTTTAATACAAACAAACTTATTTGAAACTAGACGTATAATAAGACTTTAAGAAAAAAAATGACAGCACCAAGTGCTAAGCTGTACAAGTTTCACTGTTCACATATTTATCTTTGTTTGAGCCATTTTCTCACATTAGTATTTAGTGTCTTATATGCAGATAAAAATCTCATTGGAAATAGGTTTTCCTTTTTCTATAAAAACAAATTTGGTTCAGGTGAGCGGTGATGTCTTGGTAGATTTGTTGTTGTAGCGTATAATTTGTCTTTACATGAAGACATTTTCAAACTAAGGCAGCGAAAGTAGACATTTAAAAAATGTTTTTGTTTGGAAGTTCAAGTTAACATGTTCAGTGTTCTCCCACTTCTTTTTTCGACTTCATCTCTGTCTCTCGTGTATCATAGGTGTGTGTGCTGTTTTTTTTTATGCTAGTGCTTCACTTGGCATTTATCTTTACAGTTTCATCTCTATTTATTAGTTCTTCCCGGAGGCAGTTATAGAAAGAAGCTTCATGACTTTGTGAGGGGTTTATAGATTCTCAGCAGAGTTTAGTATCACTTCAAACTGTAAAGTTCTGAATTGAGGAGAAATATCTGAAAAAGTATACAGAGCAGACGACTCACTCGCAATGACGGTCAGTTTTTGAAAGCATTTCTCTGTGTTGTTTCTGTTCTGTCCCATCATTTCTTATCAGCACCCCTTTTTGTTGGAACTTCAAACTTCTTCATGCAAACATTTAGCTCTGTGAAAATGTAACATCAGTGGAACAAAACCCAACTTATATCTGACGTTTACTGATGCATAAGATGCATTACAGATGCATTTCCACAGGTTTTTTTCTTTTTTTTCCTGCTGAATGTCAGATGTATTTCAGACACATCCCAATTCTTTGGAAAATCAATTCCACTCTAACAAAGGCACCAGATGGGTTTCGCAGGTGGCGATAAGTGATGATGCCTCCCAGAAATTACATTTCATGCCACAGATTTTTTTTTCTGAACAGGTTTCAAAAATTCAGGATTAAAAAAAAAATTCTTACCATCTTCTCCCATAGTTTCCTCTACGAGCTTCCCTAACTAGCGGCCCATGTAATTAACCAAACATTTGCGAGTGTCAGTGTGCCCAGTGATTACACCCGGACCTGTTCAACAGCGCTTTGTCTCCAGTATATTACGAGCTTAAGGCTGTAATACATGTTCACATACTAAATCATTCTAATGCTCCACACTTGCCAGTGATGAGTGTAAAATTGCTTTGTGCCTCGTGTCATGGGGGATGGATTACTCCGGCACAGGTTACTGACATAAGCTGCCCGTGGCGGTTTTGGCAGAACCAAGCATGAATGTGTGATGGCAGCCATGTTTTGCTTACCTGCTGCATTATTTACAAAAAGGAAAAAGTGTATTCAAACACCACCTACAATCAAACTGAATGCCTCCTCCCATCCTGTCCTCCTCCTCCCTCTTCCCCATCTCTAAGCAAAACGTCCTAAATTAGCTCTGACCTTCTCTAATGAAAAGTGGAAGCTACACTGTGGCTTGTTACAGTGTGTGGGGCTGAGCCTCTGAAACAGCACGCTGCTATTTACCAACCCCCAAGTGGCAATTATGAGTCGCTCTATACATAGCTTTCCACTGCTCCTTTCTAGCTAGCAGGTGGTCGTTTTTTTTTTTTGTTTTATTCGAAACAATAGACACGGATGACAACGAGGTAAACAGCTGCTGCTCCTCTCGTGGTTCTGCCGTGTAAATTAGACGGGACGTGGAAAAGAAAGACTCAGATTATCTGGCAGGGAGAGAAAAAAAAAAGGAAATATGTGAGAAAAAAAAACTAATAATGATTGTTGTACCCGGTGCATCCAGAAAGTGGTCACGGTGCTTCACTTTTTACACATTTTATCTTACAGTCTTATTACAAAATTTGTTAAATAAATGTCTTTCCTTGAAATTCCACACAAAAATACCTCGCAATGGGAGTGCGGAGAAAAAGGTTTTAGAGATTTCTCCAATTTTATTCAAAGTAGAAGAAGCTAGAATGTCTAGCTATCAAAGGAGAGACCCTCAGATTAATTTCACCACCACACTGGGGATGAAATTACTGTAATAACCCGAAATTGGCTGGAAAGCGCAACGACTCCCCTTTCAGAAACAGTCAGAAATGTTTCAGATAGCACAAAGTGTGGCGGAATTACAGTACTGCAAATTTGTCTGGATCGCCACTTGGAGGCGCTCCGTTCGGTCTGGAAGGGTTAATTTCATATTTGATGGAAATATGTCAAATGTGAAATTGTGCTTTTTCAACATTAAAAATAGACAATGGAAACACATTCTTGTGAGATTACTCACCAATTTACTGGACCTCAGTCAAATTAGGTCATAACTTTAATGGGGGTGAATGTTTCATCTGTGGTCTGTCGCAGGTCAGCTGTGGCTACAGTCCAGGAACTCGCCTACTATCAGAGCATGAATGGGTGAATGAGTGTAGTGTGAAACTCTTTGGCGTCCTTTGGTCTTTACAAATTGCTAAGGCCATTTACTAGTTAGGTTAACTGTGACATTGCAGCTTTTTTGCCTCACTTGTAGAAAAAAAAACATTTTGTAGCTTTGTAAAAACATTAAAAGGGTAAAAAGAGATTGAGTTCATTTAATCTGTCTGTGTGGCTGAAGTTCAAACTGCTTCTTGTCATTTTAAAGCTGAATTCCTCCTAAATTCCTTTTGTGAATTCTGTTATTCAGGCATAAATACATAGTTTTTGTGCCTAATTTGAGTTTGCATAATAACCCTTAAACATCCTTTCTTCTTTGTTCTCCATGTTAGAATAGATACAGAATTATTTCTCCAAACTGTGACTAGTGTTGCAATCCTCCTTCTTTTTTTGTCCTAAAAACTCCCTAAATGTTCACTTTCATTTCCACATCAAAGGGTCCATACAAAAACCTCTAGCTGGAGAATACATTTATTTGTCATACTTTCTCTATAGCCAGGTCTTACAGAGGTATAGGAGGGAAACACAAAGAGGGCCAATAGACAGAATAACAAAGGGTGATATAAGAACAAGGCCATATATTCCCACACTCTGCCTGCTGAGACACCGGTGCAGACAATGAGGACAAAAGCAAAGATCTTTCCTCTTTTTTTTATTTTTTTAACAAACCCCATACAAGAGGCTTGCATATTTTTGACTAAGAAGAAGAAGAAGAATAGCCCTGCTACTAGGAAACAATCCAGCATCACATGCTGACTTATCTTCTGTAAATTTGAGGCTTGCCCTCCAGATGTTCTTTTATTCAAGCATTTCCAAACCCTCTTAGAGTTTCTTTTGGCTGCATTCTCCTTAGTCACTGAGGCCACATGTTGCTATTTTTAAAATTATTTTATCATAACTTTTGTGGGGTGGAACCTTTATTGTTTGTAATAAATCATTGCAATTTTTTTAAACAGAAGCTTCAGTTTTGCAAAAGTACTGAATGCCTCTTGTACTTTTTCACATTTTGTCACTTTACAACCACAAAACTCAACAAAACATTGTTTATGTGGGATTTGTTTTGATAGACCCGAATTAGTACATTATTGCAAAGTCCAAAGATATGATGAGCAGCTTTCAAACTATTTTGAAAGCTGTCTTGCAATGTACGCCACATTGCGAGACAGTGTGACGTACATCTGCATTCAAACACTCTTACGCAAACAACTAAAAACACAGCCATTAAAAGTTTCCTTTATAAGTGACCTAATTGGTACGTAGACAGCACTGCTGCAAGTATTTTGGGGTACGTTTCAAATAGCAAAACCTTCTTCTTTTCTAAACAGATAGATCATCCATAGAACATAAACATGCTGTGACCCATCCCAGTGTAGGTCTTGCTGTATGTTAAGGGTTATTTTATTGGTTGGAAGTCTCTGACAGCCTCCAGTCATCTGGATTTAGCTGCATTTATTGTTCCTACTTCAGCTTCCTGGCCTTAGTAAAGAAAAGTGTCCACACGCCTCGGTGCTACCTCCATGGTTCACTCTCACGGTGTGAAGTACTTGCAGGATGATGCACAGTATCAGTTTTCCACCACTCACAGTGCTTCGTGTGAAGGCTGCAATCTTTCTTGTTGTTTTTTTCCCCAGTAAAATCTGACCAAAGTACTTATTGTGCCTCCTAACAAGCTTTTGAAAGAGTTTAAGTTACACTCATGTGAACTCTATTCACGTTATAGACTAGACCTGAGAGTTATTGACTGAGTCCTATTCATGCACTCTGTCTTCCACGTCACCATCATCTCCAAAAATAATGTAAATTTCACCAAAAATTGCTGCACTTTTGACAGCCGTTTGAAGTCACTCTGGTATGTCTCCATTTTTGTATCAAGCTGATCAACTTGATTTCTTTTCCTTTAAAACCACAGAGCTGTGCTACGCCGGTTTAGTCGGTATAGATGCGGCTGGTAATTTCTCCCCTTTTGAACAATTGCCATGATCCATCAACATGAAAAAAATGAGGGGAGTGAAAAGTTATTTCCGCTTTGGAGCAGTTAATTAAGCTTTTAAAAGCCAAATAAAAACTCCCTCAAATCCAGAGGAGTTTATGAGAAAATGTCCCAGTTATAGGAAGGGAGCAAATGGAGGGCAATGTTCAAACTTTTTATTATCAGAGAAAATTTGAGATCAGCGGTTTAGAAACAACCAAATAGTGCGTATAAACAAAACAAAAAAAAAACAATGTGTACTGAGATATGGTCATGATGTGATGATTTAGACATATTTGACTGGTTTTGCACCATGAAAGGAAACTGCAGAACATACAAAGAAACAGATATTCTATTTTTTTATGGTAATCTTGTTTCATTTGTGCATTGGTAGATAATTAAGGGAGAATACCCTGAATACAGCACAAATTAATTACCCATTGTTATGCATGAACAGTAAGGTTGGACACATTTTCCTAGAGTTGCTTCTTCTTTAATGCCAATAAAACTTTCAACTGAGTAAATTCCCTTGTTTTTTTCAGTACACTGATTCATTAGTTTCAGCCTTGATTCATTTTAAAAATACATCAACTAATATCTCTTTTGTTGACAGTGTCACTGTAGACGTCAGTGTCATGATTTGTGAGGTGAGTGACAGATAAATAATGAAAACAGGCCTGGAACCATAACAAACTGTCCCAGAAACTATTGTGATAGACGACAACATTGTTGTTTTGAGATAACAATATTGTTTTAAGTGATATAATGATAATCCAAGTTTGTCCTATCAAAGATCCACGGGTGTTTAACACTGGAACTGGAAGACATTTAAAATATCCAAACTAAAACAAGCGAAGCAAAAAGCTAAATGGCTAACGGTCTCTGAGAAACGGGACCGGTTGAGACCAGCACACCGGGCTGAAGGCCTTTTGTGATCCAGAGAGAGAAAAACAAGAAAAAACAATCATGGAAATAAAAAAAAAGATCAATCTTGTTTTAATTATTCCTGCCATTGATTGATGTATTGCTTATTGCGACAGGTTTAAATGAAAATCCAGAAACAAGGAGCACTGCTGTACACAAAAGGGGAGAAAATGAACAGATGTACAGTGGGGTGAGAATATACACACACACACGCACACACATGTATATATTACATGGGGTAATCAGGAAGTACAAAACACCTGGGGCAATTATTGAGGAAGAGCGCGACCGAACGAAAAGCTGAGCTAACCGAATCTAAACAGCTAACCTGAACTAATAATGAAGAGGTAGGAATACAGCACACAGGGGAGCCGAGACCGAAAACCCAATAACTACCAGCAGGAAAACTGAACGAGAGAAGGATAATAAAGTAACAACATAGAAAAATATATCAGCTAACTCAATCAGAACAAACCGGATTCGGCAGAACTGGATCTGACAGGATGAGGGAAGGAACAGAAGAGCAAAAACCTTCCAACGGGACGAGACTCTGAAAGTCAGCTTATGTAGTTTTGTTTATGATCGTTAATGAGGAACAGGGATCTACTTCCACGTGGAATACAGCAAAATGAGTCAAAGTCAAACCAAACATTACATTTTTTTATGAGTGTGTGTTTTTGCTCTTGCATCAGTAAATTTTAATTGGATCTTCTGTGGTGTTTGTAGTTTTCAGTGTTAAAACAAATATGTTCAACCAACTTGCATTTAAACAAATTAGAAATGGTACAAACTCTTTGAGTATTTTAGCTTATTAGGAGTAAAGCAAAAAAAAAAAAAATATATATATATATATTCTAGTCTTCCTTTCTAGTTCTTAAATCTAAGCGGTAAATGTTTTGACTGTAGTTGATGAAGTGGAAGCCTATTTATGTCCGTCAGTGTAGCGTCGACTTTGAGTTTTGCCTCCGTTGGTAATGACAGTGTGTATCAAAGGCAATATTATCTATCTGAATTGCTTCCTAAAAGTAATGGAGGGGAAAAAAACAAACATCCCACATCTTTCAAGTTACTGAAGGTGAAATTGACATTTCAGTGGCTGAAACAACAAAACAAAATAAGAATGACCTCTCGCCTCGTACTTTTCTCTGCAATATCCAAGTTTTATTTCAAAAGTACTGCCGCTAATATACTCTTGTGTTTAGACGTTGCACAACAAGAATTCCAAACAGTTGCATCAAAATACATAAAAAGGGAAAATCTGGACGCCTTTTAAAAAAAATTCCCACTTTGAGTTTAAGCCTAATCTTAATGCAAAAGTATTGAAAGTAATTTTTTCTGCTCCCTGTTTTTCGACATTGTCAAACAGTAACAGATTTAGCAGTGATTCTCTCCTTAATTTGTTGTGGAGGCAGAAGAAGTGACACATCAAAGCTCACTCTTTGACAGCAGTTTTTCCCAATCAAAGTATCTCAAAGTCAGGTCCTTCTTTGTTTCTGTGTGACTGCGGAGCCGCGCCGCGGTTGTCGGTCATCCAAACAAAGGGTAATTATGTAATTTAGGAGGGAGAAATAATGGGGGCTTTTATCTTTTTGCTGTCTTTGTTCTGTGAAGCACCTGATTCAGCTGCACGCAGTTTAAAAAACATGAGAACCCTTTTCATCAAACAGTGTAATAACAATAATATGTAGGTAGATTTTTTTGAAGACCTCAGCTGCTGCCCTCACATAAAACTGCATGCATATTTCTCTGTTTTCTCTTTCAGCAGCACCTGAAATAAACAAAGGAGTAAATAACAAACCACCAAAAGCTTCTCCTGTTTTATCTGCTCTTAAGACAATTGTTGGAACAAATGCGACACCAAGACAGAGCTCAGTCCGTCCCTCCATACGTGGCCATCAAAATCTGGAAATAACGATGCACAATAACATGTTAAAGTGTTGAAACAATTGGGAGAAAAATCATTTGAGTGCCTTGTTTCATTTGTCTCTCCGGTAAATGAAGTTGAAGTTGACGTTGTGTCATTTTTGAAGTTTATATCTTCTCAAGCAGAAAATATTAAGCACACACAAATTCACAAACACTTAACTCTAATGCTGAACTCTTGCTCCATTCAGTTCACCCACTGTTCAAAACCCTTCCCTTAAATTTATCAAACAGATCAATTCAGTGCTCCAGACATTTTCCATTCAGCTGTAGCAAAAGTTCCTAAAAGGACCAGAAGTGGTGAAGATTATTACAACTTCCTACATAAAGTTTGGACTGGTCCTTCCTCCATCAGCTACAGGTCGTTCAATATGCTGTGTGTCTAATAAACCCAAGAAAACACGAGCACATAACTGTGCTGGCTTTGGGCTATTGGCTTCCTGTCCAATACAGGATTGATTTCAAGGTTTTTGTTGTTGGTGTTTATAGCTCAGCATTGTCTGGCAGTGTCCTCTTTGCAGGACCTTTGACAAATCCACACTCCATTTGGGACTCCAAAGGTCAAACAAACAAAAATGAAAAGCAGAGGTAACGGTGCATTAGCAGCAGCATCCCCTGTCCTCTGGAACAGGAACATTGATTATTTCAAGAAACTCCCAGTCCACTCACTGCCTTTTTAGCAGGCTTTTGTTTCTAAGCCTTTTGTTTGTTTTTTTATGTATTTTTTAAGCTTTTAATACTTTCCTATTTACTCTTTTCCATCTGTATTGCTTACTCTAGGCATCTTTGTCCAACACCTATTGTCATACAGTGCAATGCAAATGAAAAAAGCAGGAAGCAGTCAGTAGCGCAGGGCATTCTGGGTAAATACAGCCAAAACAAACGCGAGAGTCTAACTCTAGCAGGAGAAATCTCTTGTGCTCTTTACCAAAGACCAAAGAGAAATCCTGCCACCGCGAAATCATATGCTACTCCAGTTTTGTTTACATTTTCTTCTTCTGAGGTTTCTGTGTTGTTTTCTTCAGTAAGCCTTGGTGCAGCGCCACCACAGGCGAGGGGGTGAACAGGCCTTCCAATGGGTTTGGATCATTTGATACAATGTGAAAGCAAACCGCAGCAACTCAAAATGTAGCAAATGTTTCAATTTTGGTCCCCAATCAAATCGAGTCAACCCAGCTATTAGGTATGAAAACACATTAATAAGCATTGTGGATTTATTTATTGTTAGGAAAACATTCATTTTTTTTCAAAATTTAGAGAGCTAAAATACAACTTAGGAAAGTCTACAAAATATTCAATGACAATTGTTGCAATTAGTTTTTCTTCTTTGCTACTCTTAATCTATTAAAGTTTGCAAAGTCTACGGCAAATAAAATCCCTCCATTGATAAATCTGAACTTTCTGAACAGAATTCATTTGCATTCCGCTGTACAACATATCCTTTTGACAACATATAACTAGAGCTTTGTTTCGGATGAAGCGGCATCCAGCAGCAGGTGATCATCTTGCAGTCATTTATTTTTTCCAACTGTTCTGCTGGAGCGCTTGCAGGAAAGCTAGCAGGGCCATCCATCTACCTGTCTGCTTGTTTTTAATTTCCTCAGGCAAGTCAGAGGAAGCCCGGGAGATGACAGGTCTCACAGCGTGGAGGCTCAAACAGAGACTCGGAGCACAGGGGGCACCTATCAGTCTCAGAATTGATCTGGCACAACATGTTCGCCCCCATCGTCGGACCGCCGTTCAGGCCTTTCCCGAACTGCAGCTCACAAAAGTTTCTTTTCCGAACAAGCCATCCATCAGCGATTAAAATGCATGGCTTCTAGGTGCTTGTTTTTATGAGTTCCTGCTCTTATCTTTGCATTATTTAAAGGTGACAGACTCCTCCTTCGCCTCCCGCTTCACGCTAAAGCTATTTTGAAGCACAGCTGTCAATTAGTTTTCCATCACTCTTTCTCCGCTGGGATAAGTGACACAAGTCGATGCAGGCAGTTCTGTAGAGGTTGCATACATTGTCCACCAGTCCTGAGACATCATCCAGCCGTCTGGCAGGTGAACCTCTCACACTGAATGGAAGTAATAGGAAATAGCCTTGTGCAGCCGCAGAGGTTCACCAACACACATCTGTTCACTTGATTAGATAGATTCAATGTGATTTTTGAATTGCTGAAATCAGGTTTCAGTTCAGTTTTGACCTCTTATTGCCATGTTTGTCTTCTGTCAAAGGTATCCAAGATGGGCTTAAAGTAAAAGTCGATCCTACGCCTCTCTGCTCTTCCTCTGGAGTGTAGGACCTTGATTTCCAAATGACAATGCTAAACCTCCTGTCGGATGGACCACTGAGCAACCATTGAAACCAGGTACGGCAATTCTGACACTGTTTCTGGTTCAGGAGTGACTTGATAAGGAATACAGCATTTGTATCCAAAGCGTATGATTTGTTTGGGTGTGGTGTCTCTGACTCTGTTGTCAATATGCTCCTTGTGAAGCTCCCCCAAATGTTTTGAAAGGATTTGCGTGACTCCAGAGTTGCTATTATCCCTGTTGCTGGGTCACCGATTCCTTCCACTGAACTCTCAGTGCTTAGATACAGAACTATATGAGCTTTTTTAACAATTACCTTTTGTAGCTTCCTGTCCCAGTGTAGGGTGTCAGTAGCTGCACTTCCATTAACTTTAAAATTGCGCAAATTGATATTTGGAGAATGAATCTGCTTAACGGAGACAATCCGATTTAGAAAAAAATACTCTTGTTTTTTGATATCAAGGTTTGACGTGAGGATTATAGTTGGTGTTTCAGCTATATCAAAATGAATGTATTTTGCAAAACGGCAATGGAAGCACTTCTTTCACGCCACATGAGTCACGTGATCGACAACTGGATGTTACTACTGGTGGAGACGAGAAAGAGGACGACAGGAAGTCTTTGTTTTTTAATGATTTATCACACAAACAAACGTATTTACGTGATTTTAATTGCATTTCTTGTCTTCTTTTTTTTACTTAACAAAATGTTGACAAAGGTTTGTGCACATTTGTAACAGAAACGCAGCTACAGACTGTTTTCTGGACATCTGTCGAGTCAGCAGTCTTCCCCATGATTGTGCAGCCTACTGACCCAGACCAGGAGACCATTTACAGGCTGTTTCAGCTAATTAGCCAAATAAAGTGTAACACCAGAAGCCTCTAATGTATAAATATTTTACAATATTCAAATGTTCTGAGACACTAAATTTTTGGGGGTAATCCATAAAATCCTAATCACAAGAAAAAGGCTCTTTTGGTCTGTTATGAACTTTTTCATGATATTTTAGCTGTGCTTGCGTATGCAACAATTTGTGTTAAGTGAGAGCAAAGCCAAGACAGGACTGTCTTCCAGCCTGACACACATTCTTCTTCGCTGTTGCAAAGGAACCACTGTGGATGGTATTAAACATGAATAAGTTTCTCACTGGTCCATGTTTGAGATCTCAAACAGATTTCACAACTCTGTCTGGCAGGCAAACAGAAAACTGAATCAACACAGAACCAAACAATAAAAAGAAACACAGAGACTATGAAATTCACACAACTAAGTGCAAATATTGCTCCCAGCCCCTGAAGACAAAAATAACCAGCATTCACACACACACACACACACACACACACACACACACACACACACACACACACACACACACACACACACAC
>CAEGAF010035356.1:0-22216 GCA_903067075.1 Micropoecilia bifurca | reverse complement strand
GGTCCAACAGAACCAACACTGTGGTTCTCCCACAGTCTGTATTTATATGGATGTCATTGAACACTTTTAAAAGGGCCATCTCAGCTGAAACTATTAAAATAAAACATTTTCTATTTGTAAAAATGGAAGGAGTTTGACGCAACCAAAACATGGCCACCCACTTAAACTCACAAACTGTTTTTGTCCTCAACAAACCATCCTTGCTATGAAACTTGGTGATGACAGAATTATGCTGCGGGGATTCAATATTATTTTATCAACTGTTTAATCAATCGAGAAGAGTCATTAGAAATATTTGTGTTTTGGTTCAGAAAAGTGTCTCATTAATTTTCCTTTAATTGCTATGTTGTCTAGTGTCCAAAAACGTCAAACTCTTATTGGCTCTGCCAAGAGAATCCTTCAACAGGCTCCATCTCACCTTAGGTAAAGGCACAGAGATTCTTTTGTTCAGCCATTGTAGTGCATTTCCTCCACTTATGAGTGAGAGACCACATGGACGAATGCGTCCACTTATACGTAAATTATTTACTGCCTGTCCACATTTTACTAGTCTAAGGGTGTCTGAGTGGGTGGTAATCTTCACAAGGGCAACGCAAGGGCCTGTGTTTGTTCTCAAATTGGACTCCATCCTGTACAAGTTGGATTTCTGCTCACAGGACTTGTGAATAATGTTACATGTGACTTAGTCGTCTTTGACACCGTCTTTTGAAGCATGTACATATTCTGTGGATGCACAGTCAGCACGTATTCCAGTTCATACCAAACCTGCACTTGCAGAATTCTCCCAATTCTTCACAGGCATCTAAGGTTTATATGTCAATATTGTTCTTTGATTTTAGTAATGAAGCAGCTGTTCAAATAATTTATTAACTATTTACAAAACTAAATTTCTTTTTTTTAATTGACATTTCTACTTTATTCTGCAAAAAAAATAAAAGACCAAAAAAAATACACACATTGACCATATTTCTTATCCAAGTGCACCAAATGGACTTTTAGCTTTGATGCTTTTTCATGCAAGTTGAAAGTCAGACATCTAGAAATTAGAGTGTGGAAGAGAACATAGTATAGAAAATATTAGCAGCACAAGCTTTAGAGGACTCTAGTAGTTTGAAATCTCAACTTACAAAACAAATGAATCCAAACATCTGATAACTACTTGGGCACAAGATGCTTTCAACCAAAGAGGCTGAATACTAAAGATCAGTAATAGGACAAAAGTAAATTTACTGGAAACAGGCAGGTGTTCACCCCAACCAAACAGAGAGCTCACATCTTACAACCAAGAAAGTTTACAAGAACTGACACTGCAGTTAACTTTTTTTTTTTTTTTAGAATACTACGTTCTTTGGGGGTTGCAGCAAGATGCAAGACTGTGAAGAAGAAAGCAATTTTCTTTGCAGCAGTTTGCTGGTACAGCAGAATCAGACTCTAAACACCTGGACAAACTGAAAAAGAGGGCAGCACTGTAGTCTGTACAGCATATAACAAAATCAGGAATGTTGCCTAAACTAATAGAACTGGATAACAACACACCCTGGCCATGCTTTTTGGGATAGTGGGATGAGAGAGTCTTTAGAAATGTTTAAGTTGCAACTTTTATTAAGGTTTCTTTTAAATAATAATGAAAAAAAGCCCATATACAACTTTTCAATATGCATTATTCAAATGTTTGAATCAAATAAATCTAGATTTAGTCAATAAAGGCTTTTGTAAATCAGTCTGTATAATCAGTCAAAGTTACTCATTTCTAGAGGAATCATGTGACAACTAGAGCTGCACATCATATGCATACTGTTATCAAGCTCTCAATGTAGATAAGGTAATTTTTTAACAAAAAACTGCCTAATTACCCAATTAAAGTTAGCAAATTATACAAGTAAAAGGAAATCAGACTGGGTGACAGTGACATATTTAGAGACGCTTGTTGTTAATAGAGCAGAAAATCTATTAGGACATTAGATGTCATCAAGAAACTACAAAATACAGTTTATTTACCAAAATTACAGATATAGTTAACTTTTTCAACACAATATATCACTGAGATAAAAAAGTATAAATGTACTTTTTTATCCAGTAGCTGGATATCTGCACTATTGGATTATAAGCAAGTTTAACAAGCTGTCCAAGCTTTGAAATTCACCTTCACACAATCCTGCAGAGGCTGAACTTTCACCCTCATCGAGCTTTTTTCCATAAACAGCAGATCAGTTCAGAAACAGAACCAGGATGAGCTCCAGCTCATAAAATTTAAATGATGCCAACATGACTGCAGATGGAGTACCACTGCATGAATTATGCACAATATTGTAAACACTGACCTGTGGACTTAGGGCTTCCGGAGATCATTTCTGTTCAGTCTGAGGTGAAAGTAAAACGCTTCCCTCGGGGCCCAGGTGGTAACAGACACAAATTAGGTAAACAGAAACGTTGCCATGATGGCAGCCGAGGCCGTTAATGCGAACTAAAACGTTTGGGTTGTGTTTAAGTGATCCGGTCGTGGCTCATTGAGGATCCATATGTAGACCGGCGGGAACATGTGGTGAGAGCAATTAGGAAGAAGCAATGGCGTCTGTCAGTTTGGGAGTCAAAAGATCTTTTCTGAGAGCAAAACAAGAGAAAAGTAAAGGTGTGCAATCAAAATTTTTATTATTTAAAAATAAGATAGAAAACAAAAATATATGTAATATAAGTGCTGTTTGTTATTTAGATTTTTATGCATATATAAAAATGTAATACATTTGATAGGTCAAACAAGAATATCAGAGAAATATGTAGAATTCTTTTCTCGTTACGATTGCGATGAAGATCCTGGGATAGGTGGAAAAATTTATTCAAAAAGGAAAAAAATAAATTATGAGCTTATTGGAAAATTATTGTACATTAAAACGAAAAGGTTCAATGTAGGATATATCAGCTACTAGAGCTTTTTATGAGTGAAGCAAATTGTGCACTTACTTTTGTATGTTATCAAGTTGATTTAAACTGCATCAACATTATTTTGAAAACAGATCAGGCTGCCTATGCTTGAAAAGCAATTACTTTTGATTTGATAATGTTTTTTTCTAGGTCATTTGACTTTATTACCAACTTTAAAGTAAAATACGATTTTAGCTGTTACAGTTTTTGTGTACTGAAATGCAGTAAGAATTGTTCACATGGTGTTCGGTGTAGCCCAACCTCTGTGACTCTCTCTTTCTTCACTTTTCCTGCCTGACAACTATAATTAAGAGGCCACAAAATGTCTCAACAAATATTTATGAGCTCTTAGAAGAAAAACTAGGAAACAATGAAAATTTGAATGCGAAAACAACGAAATAGAAAATATTCCTTGAGGGAGACGCGAGACAAAATGAGCCGATGCAGAGCAATTACAAAGAGATGTGAGAGGAACAAACAAACCCACTTTGCAACAGTCTTCAATGGAGCGTGTTTTCCATTAATTCAACCGTGGAACCAGTCAGCCTTATTTTCCCTCTCGTCAAACTCCCTTTCACCGAGCGCCGTCAGGCTGATGCAGCTTCTGAATCATGTGGTCTGTCCATTATTATTAATGCAAATACAGACCCGCGCACACAAACACAAGCAGAGAGCTCTTTTCACTGTACTCCCCTTCACATTCAGCGCACTCCTCCCCCTGCATCCACCCACTGACTGCGTCTGCTGACAAATACAGCAGGTGAATTCATTCCCCGCATGTCATCCCAGGCAAGAATTCATCTTCCCCCCCCAAGCAGCCGCCACAACACCGTCAGCCACGACAACGCTTCCTTAGAGGCGGGGTTTTTTGCGGCTCCGGCTCTTAAAAAAGTCATGACAATGTCGGAAACGAGAAATTCCCAAGTTCTGTGAAGACGACCGTGGCGGGCCGTGAAAGCAACTCGTTCTACAGGCTAACTGGCCCCAGCCTACTTTCAATGCCAGGTCACCTCAAATTGCAGCGAGTGCTGTTTAGCATTCATTCGTCACGGTGCACACCACTCATGTGTTAATACATTTATTTCCAGGGAACAGCGAAATTTCCCTTTTCACATTGCAGGCAGGGACGTACACAGTGAAGCAGGAGAACTCCCCAAAACACACACACAGCAGCCCAAAGTGATTCTTTTTTAACCACAGGACTTAAATTTGTCTGCTCTCTAGAGAAGGAAAAAAAATGTTGAAATCGGGCTCTTCTAATGCAGATAAAGTGCTCTTCGCAGTCTGATTTGTCTGATGGACACACATTCATCTGTGATTCTCCACTACAGCCTCTGAGCCAGTCGTCATCTCCTGTGCTGTCTAGGAAGGACTGAGTAAGAAAAATGTTGAAATCAGAGTTGAAATCAAAGTTTAAGTTATTAAAAGCAATCATCTCTTGAAGTGTTTTAGCTACAAACTGGTATCTGAATCACCTGAATCATTAGGCTTCCTTACCCACCGTATCAGGACAGGGGAAAACAGACACACACAACAGATAAGAGGAGCTACTTGCTGGCAGGAAGCTTGTGACAGCAGTTCAACAGCAATTATAAAGGTCACACATCTGATAACGTGGTTGCGATGTACTCATTCTCTTCAACTTGATGCATCCTGGTTGTGGCAGGTGTGCAAGTTGCTGACGTGGAATTT
The DNA here is from genome assembly GCA_903067075.1 of Micropoecilia bifurca. Lineage (NCBI taxonomy): Eukaryota > Metazoa > Chordata > Actinopteri > Cyprinodontiformes > Poeciliidae > Micropoecilia > Micropoecilia bifurca. Next base: position 17,605 of record CAEGAF010035356.1, on the reverse strand, counting down.
TGTAGAGTACCAGATGCCCTGTTGGCTTTTTTTTTTTAAACAACATCCCGACATAAACAAATCTTTACCTCCTGCTCTCTCCAGAGAATCAGCGTTTTAACTGAGTCGTCTCACAGAAAAGTATTAAAAGTCGAGAAAAATGTGCAGCTTTTCCCAGGGTTATGAAAACCTATTTCACGAGCTGGGTTGGCATCGCAGCCCTGCTCCAGATCTGGGCTTTAGGGTCAATAGGCAATCAATGAATTTCATTTTCTGACTTCAAAGCTCTGCAACAGAAACTGACCAGAATGTATGAGATCGGATAAGAACTGAGCAGGTATAGTTGTTATTGATACGAATGTGTTTTTAAGACAGCGGGGCTCATCACTCTGTACGCTTGTTTATGTGGAGGACCTCAGATATCTGTGGCTGGAGACGGGCGGTGAAATCTGCAAGTCTCTCGCATCAGTGTTGCACTTCGCTGAGCTTTCCACCAGCTTGCAAAACTCGGCTACGCTTGGGACGCACTGGCCCAAATCTCAATCATATCTTTAGAGGGATTCAACCAAAAGGTTAAAATGTATTTAAAGCAACTTAACTTGCTGTTAGAAACTAGAAGAAAATATCGTTTTTTGGTCATTTCTCTAATGCTTGATGCTTAAGTGCCAATTTTAAGATGTCCAGTCCAGGAAAAATGTGCAAGTCACTTGAAAAGTTTTCCAAAAGCGAACAATCTTTTCACTGCATGTCTATATACATTTACTCCAGGGAACATTGACATTCATCGCCATTTTTATCACTTATTCTAAAAGCACATTACAGCGTTATAGTAGACTGAGCAGACTCACTCATGGGGCAGCTAATATCAGCATTGCTTATAAAACAGTGATGTGCAAAATGAGATTCATTTCTGAGGTGAGAACATACACAGACCACAGGAAAGTCCTGTTACTTCATTTAGGATCATAGCTTTTGCTATAATTGTCCAACAACCCAAACTGAGCTAATCTTCCCTTGGTGTTGTACTACACATAATTAGGAACTCTAGTAATCACTTTATTTTCTAAAGGCTGCACATTTAGATCAAAGGCAAAGGGGGAAAAAAAACTCAATCTGCTGCCCCAGTTAAAGAAACTCATATAAGCCCTCTGCCATTTCAAGCTGAAGGCATTGACCGTCTTTGCACATTAAAAAAAAATTACCTTTTGAACTCCTGTCCTCCTCTTTATTTAACAGCTTCATTCAGGCAACCAGAGAGTCTATTTTAGCATGTTCCAGCTTGTGCTGCTCACACACAGCGAGCACATTGATCGCTTTGTTAGAGGACGTGTAATTGTAGGCCAGCGGTGAGCTCTGATTGCTTCTGGGCTTCTTCAGGACCAATTTGTCTGCATGTCACTTGGGGGGAGTGAGCAAGGGGAGGAGGAGACTAATGGGGAATGTGATCTCCTTCTGACGTGTGAAGTACTCTCTCTTTGTTGGTGAAAGTTTGTTTGCCGAGTCTATTATGTGTATATCTAGGTCTTCACGGTGGCTAGAGAGATCTCTTTGTTTGAGTTTCTGTTTGAAGGTTGCACAGCATAGGGTAGGAATCAGGCTGCCAGGCATAAAAATGTTCACTGTATATTATATATACCTATATATAAATATATATCCAGCTAATTATTTATGTTTTAGAATGAACATTACATAATATCAGATTTTCACAACAGACGGCTCGAGATAATGGACGATGTTCTTCCACACAGAGCAGCTTCGACTCCATCAAGTACTCACTTCGCATCCGACCACAACATGTTTATTGGATTAGTCAGGACTTGGCCATTAGAAGACATTGATTTCTTCTTTAACAACTTCTTGGTGCAACAATGTGGCTTTTTAGGCTCATGTCCACACATTTTCCACTCACGACTTGCTGCTTTAAGTCCCACTTCCTTCATCAACAATTCAAAGACATCCTGGTCGAGATTAGTTAGAAGAAACTAAAACTATGATGCAACTACCACTAAGAGGCTGATATTTCTATATTAAAATGCATCATTTAATATTTCTTTTTAATGCATGTTGATGAGAAGAAAGTTTTATACTCAAAATAATTATTAAAAGTCTTTCAGAAGTTGAAAGACAGCAGTTGTCACAAAGTGAACTCTTGGATCCGAAACTCTTTACAAATCGTTTTATGGCCATTTGATTCCTGAATGGCTACAGAAATGTGATTTTTAAATCTAGAAATTTTTGTTCTTTTCCATGAAGGTCAACTTGAATAAAATGGAAAATAAAAGCAGGAAATATCAATGTTACAAAGCTTGGATCTCCAAACTTCACACGTCATACTAGGAAAAACACATTCCTACAGAGAAAAAGGTTACGCATTTACAGATTAAAGCTCAGATCTAGAATAAAACATAAGGTATGCACTTGCTTTTTTGTCATTTACCTAAGCTTTGTTCAGACTCATTTTGGCCAACCATAATCAATATTTCGCACTTGTGAATAATCCTCCCCTACAGTGGAATGATTGAGTTAAAATTTGGCAGAAATTCTCTTATAAAACTTCCCTGACTGACTGGCAACAGTCCTGAAATAATGATCATGTAATTTTAGAAGTATGAGAGTAAAAAGTCAATAGACTCTTCCTCAGTTTCTTTTATTTATAGTCAGTAATCAACACAGATTTCAAACCTCACACCTCATCCAAACAAATAACCTGCATCAAACCAGTAGAATCTTCTAAAGGTATCCATCAATATGCCGATGCTAACCTTGCATTTCTGCACCATGAAAAATCCATAAAGAGCTCATCTTTAGCAGGATAAATTAAATTTTGCACAGCCCATTGGTCTCTCTCTCCAATAAAAAACAACAACATTTAGAGGGGGTAATTGTCAGCGTGGCAGCGCCTGAAAACGCATTCTTACAAAAGGCTCATCCGAAAATACTGGGCAGTATCTTCAGGAGGGAAATCATCGCCTCGGCTCTGCTGCATCGTGACTCTTAAGAGCATCTTGTGTGGCTGCTCCAGGGCCTGGATTTATCCAGCCATTACCGCACAGGGGCCATTTTTCATCTGTAATAGGGTCCTCCATTAAACATGAACCTGGAGGTATCATCATTTAGCTTGGCGCCATCGCTTCCACAAACCAGCAGCAGATGCTGCAAAAGATTCGGCCCCTGTGGAAAATTATGGCAAAAGGGTAAAGTTGCATTCTAAGAAAAATAATAAAATAAAAGCTTGAATAAAATGGCTGCTTACATTAAATCACAAGTATTTTACAGCATTAGGTCCGAAAGTTGTAAAAGCAGTCAAGCTCGTATATCAGAACCGGTTTAACCAAAGACATCTTAAAACTTACTGTAAAGGAAATTAAGAAACTGGATGGGTGCAACTTCTAAATTCAAACTAAGAACTAGAAATGCACCGATCCAGATATTTTCTTTTCTTTTTGTCACTCATAAAGACCAGGTTTATAAAGCTTAAACAGTTACTAAATGAGTCTGTCTTAAACCTGCAATTTTTGTTAAACTTTGGATCTGTTCAGCCTTGCAGTGATTTCATATAAATGCTCCGCAGCACAAGTTCAATGCTGTGCAACCTGCTATGATTGCTGCCTGCACAAGGATCAAGCCTCTGCCTTTGTTAGATCAAGGACCAAGGAGCAACAGGTCAGAGATGGAAATCCAGATATCCCTCTCTCCAGCTCATCCTCAGATGTTTTCAGGCTAGAAAGGATAAGATGTCTCTCCAGTCCGGTCCCATTGAGGTGACCCTTGAAAACCTTTAAAGGGAGGAACAACAGAGGTACATGCAGGCGGGTCGAGACATTTGTACTCAGCACCATATCTGGTTTTCAAAGCTTTTGCACTTTTTTTTTGTAAAGCAACTATTGATGTATCTTTTATGTTCATTGAAACTTTGAAGTTAGCAGAACAGAGAACGTTAACATAATAAATAGATAGGTACTGCTGCATTTTTAAAATTGCATGCAGGAAACTCTAAGGTTTCAACTTGGGCTCAGATTATAAAAATAAATCACCATAATTATGATAACTTAGATAATACACAGCTCCACATTAAAATCTCACCAATAATTGTTGAAAAGATGCACATGTGCCGTAACTTTCTTCAGTTCGCAGTGTGGGAGTAAAAACTGACATTTGTCTGAAGTGTCCAGCAGGCATCTGTTTCAATTCACCTCAAGTTCCCACGAACCTACGCAGTGTGAAGTAGAATGATATTAGACTTCAAGTAACTTCAAGAGATTACATAAAGCTTAAATTAGGCCTTTTAAATCAGACAACTATTTTTATTTTCCCCCTCCAACATAGCAGCTTCTTTATCACACTTCTAAAATATATCAAAGCTGGGTAGATATACTGAATATCAGCATGAGGTCAAGCCATCGTATGTAATGTTTAAACGTTAATCCATAATCGACAATGCCAATGTCCGACATGATGAAATACATCGTTGCCTCTCTCTCTCCATAACAGACAATATCAGCAGCCCTCAAGAGGACCTCGTCTTTAATGCACTTCCCATCATCACAGTGTTTCAGCTCCAGCCAATGAAAGAACATCAGCATTTAATATGAGCCTTTTATGTATGAAGTCATCGCCCATCAGTCAGCTAGAGTGAAGTGACAGACACTAAATCAAAAAGCTAATCAAAGCGTGAAAAAAAGAACGAATAAAAATTCATAAAAAGCTAATCTGCAGCCAGAGAAGTTAAAAGTGGGAAAGTAATGCTAATGTGATTGAAGCACCTTAATATATAATTTAAATTTAAAGTATTGTTCATTATTCTGCCAAGTAATAGCGGAGTCAGTCAAGTGCTTACATCAGACACATGCATAAATGCGTGCAGTAATCTACATTATGGGCATTTATCATCAAGCAGAACCAGGTAGGATGATTATTATTTAAAAAAAAATGTTATAACACAATATGTGACATGCAAACTTTGAGACAGATGGACACGGCATTATGAAGAAGTTCTAAAGTCACCAAGCTGGCAAAAAAAGACGTTTGACAAAATCATTTAATTTAGCAGAAATGAGAAGATTCAATTTAAACAGAGAAATAATTAGTTAAAATGAGGGTAAGAACAACAGGGAAGAAATTTTAATTATTTAAGCTCTTAAAATAAAACTATATTTAAACAAAATGCATCATCAACTAACCCGAATGCTGCCAGATGTGTAGTTTTTAATTCCTGTTTTTGTGTTGTATGTTCATTTTCCACTGTGCATTACTAGAAGGTTGAAATTACCATACAGTATTTTTAATTCCCTCCATAAGGTTAGTGCTCCAACCTCCTCACAGACAAGATATATCCAGTCTTCTTCTGTAATTACCTCATAAATGTTTAATTTATGAATCAAAGCTGGACACCTTCTTGGGTAAACATCGCTCTCTGCTTTGACAACATAGTTTTGTGTTTCATACATAATGTCATCCCTTCTTGAACTTTTGATTGCTTTCTTACCATCTTTGTGCTGATGTTTTTCCCCCCTCACCTGTTTACATTTCACACATTTTCAAAATGTAACTATTTGCAGCCTGAAGATTTATAGAGGATCTTACAAACTTTCTAGATTGTGCTCTATATGAAACAGTATGTAGGATGTGAAACACTTATTTAAAAATGCTTTCAGTTTTATCTTTTTCTAGTTATGCATTTATTAAATTATCTTTGGACCGTCCTTCCATCACTGCTTCTGTCTCCAAGGATTTTCTGCCATTATTAAATATCAGATTATCTCATGAGACCCTATACTCAACTGTTAACTTTACAGAAAGAAACAAATGCCTGCTGCTACAAAATGGGCAACTCTGAAAACTGCCTGCTGGCTCACACTCGTGAAACAAAACATTTCACAAAAAGAACAAGAACGGAAATAAAGGCTTTGCCTGTGTCTCTGCTTTTTCCACTGCAGTGATTCCATTCTGCTTACTCCAACAAAGCTCAAATTACTCATTTCCCTCTTTTTTACCACATATCTTTTTGTTCAATAACCACGTTGTCTCTGCACTGTCTGTAAGAGATTAGAAGAATTTCCAAGGAAACTGCGATTCTCCACTAAATATATTATAAATATAAATATATTATATTTATCACTGTGGAGCATTTACCGGAGAGGTTATCCAAGTTCATTTTCAATCAGTTTCTTATACTTCAGTTGTAATGAGCTACCAAATCCATTTTTGTCATTTTAGCTGTAATGTAGCATTTTGCTATTCAATTGGTTCATGGAGTCTCTAGCATAAGCATGAAGCTATAGACCTGTCCACCAGGGACACCAAGATTTTAAAATATTTCATCATTCTGTTCTTACAGTTCATGTCATTCTACATTTTTATATAAAAAGATTCTAGATTTTGTTCAAATAAAGAGCATAGCTTTGTCAAATTTAAGCCCACAGAAGTGCATTTTTTATGTAAAAGCATTACTAATGTTTTTTGTTTTTTTTCTCACTTGTAGTGGTTAAATAATGCAGACAATCGCACAGCATGTCTGACTTGCAAGTAATTATGAGATAAGATTCTTGGATTCTTCATGCAGCTACAAGAGTTTTTTTGAACTGCAACATTATGTTGATGTATTAAACAACTTGTGTTGCACGGATGTAACTGGAAGGAAATGAAGGTGTTTTTGAGGAACATAAATTTGTATCGGGAAAGGGAGGAAAAATAAAAAAAATATATTTTCTAGCTGAAGAAAAAGTTAGGACACCGTTCTACCTAATTCTTGTAACTGCCTATTGGACTCTGACATCCATCAGAGGAAAGTTTTACTCCTCACCTTTGGCAGTGAGATGTTTGGGGGATTTCTTTTCAGGTACAGCCCTTTTGATGTTGCAGCACTAAACCTCAATGATCAAGATTTTCCAATCCTCAGCTTCCATCAGGTCTTTGTGGACTCACCGGTACGTTTCTGGGCTGTTGTCATCTTACAGTGTCCAGTTCAATAATAATTTCCTTATTGGATCATTGTCACACGGCGTATTCGACCTTCAGCGCTCATGTGGCGTTTTAATAAAACATCCACTCTAACCTTGCTTTGGTCTCAAATACATAATAAATTGACGGCCGAGTCTCATTTTCCTTCCTTCATGCGCCTATGAAATGTAAGTCAGATACACAAAAGTGTGATAGGAATATAATCACCTGCTGAATCGCTGAACAAAAGAAAAATCACTCCACCATCGTTCCTAGTCAACAGTGGGCCAGTTCTACAAAACTGCATTTTACTGCTTTACTAAAAAGTGATGGAACAACTTCCAAACTGAACCAGACGTGTTTGGGTCTAGGTGGCCTTCAGTACATCACACCATTTAGTTTTTGTCAAAGATCTTATCACAAAATTTCACACCACCTTCACACCGACCTGACCTGACCTGACCTGAATGACTGTGGTCTAATCTGATGTGACATTTAAGAGTCAGAGTAATATTCAATGAAAGAAGACTTGCTAACTTCTTGCTTCAGGTGTTTGTTTCAGACAGAAAACAGTTGTCTTGAATTTAATGAAAATGATGGTGAGGAGACGGTGGGAATCCAAAATGTGTTGCTTATTAGCAGTTAATAAAGAGCTGCTAATGAATTATTGTTAACCTTAGCAGATATTTGATCCTCTCCGTGAACCTTGTGAGTCGAAGCTGTTCAAGAAATGTTCAGGATTTCTGAGGACACAGTGGGTCTTTGCCATCTCAGAATATATGGAGATTATTCAACTCCCTGGGATCTCTCTGGTTTGTCCTCCACCTTTATGCTCAGGCCACACACACACAAAAAAAAGCAAATTTAAATATTGCAATTTTGAGACATTTAGGAATTTGTTTTTCTAAATCATCCAAATCGATGTTATCATATTCATCCATCCCAGATCTATTTAGTGCAGATCTGTGCCAATCCTGCATTCAAAGAGAGGTGAAAAGAATAAAAGATTGAGCAAAAGCCATGGATTTCCTTTGGAGGCACCGTTTAATCATGTCAGACGGAAAAATAGGCTGAGACACCTGAAAGGAAGAAGAAGACCGAAAAGGTGATCCATCCTTATTAGGTCGAGATCCAATATATTGAGCAGTCAGTCAGAGGCAATTGATTGGTCAGGGTGATCTGTGGTATGGTATAAAAGCAGATGGACATTTTCTATATGGGCCAAAGCTTGGCGGATTGCTGAGGCAGACCTACTGTATGCAATGACGAGCCAAAAAAAAAAAAAAGAAAAAACCTCCTGCTCCGTTGCTTTGCATTTAAATTGAATCTGCGATGGTTGCAGCGGTGCATAAAAAAACACAGCGTAGATGAAATTTCAAATGATACCTTGCTTCCATGGTGGATGCGCTGCTGCTGCTCAGAGCATGACGCATCACTTCCAGTCTTCATCGCTACATTAACGGCTTCAATCTGTTTTAAAATTATTTTCCCACCGTCATGCCCCGAGGGAGGCACCTTGGCATCCTGCGGTACCAGCAAGATTGAGTGAAGAAGCAAAACAAGCAAAAAGTTTTGCACATTCTGAATTCAGGAGCAAATGTGGATTGATCTACAGCTTTGTACGGCATTCGGAGGACCAAATATTAAATGTCACGTTGAAGTTGAATGCAATGCCGGGAGACAATTTATTGTCTCTCTGATGGAACAGTCAGAGTAACAGTGCAAGATAGATTCATTTCCTATAAAGAAATACAAATCATGAAAATTTAAATCTACAGAAGCAATAAGGCAGATTTTTAGACAGCAAATGTAACCAATGCAACCTCAACGTTTTTTTGACTTAAAACCCACCTGTTCAGAGTTGCTTATGGCTAAACTAGGGTTAGAGTCCCAGTTGACGGCGTTTCAACTACAGTCCTAAGAGTTAGAAAAGGGGTGCAGGTTTTACCATTTTTTATTATTATTGTTGTTGTTTATTCAATGTTACATGACTGTGTTTTTGTTTTTAATGATGCAAAGCACTTTGAAATGCTTTGCTGCTGAAATGTGCTATACAAATAAAATTTGATTTTAAATTTGATAAGGAGTTAAAATCTGGATAATAGTGGATAATAGATGGAAAACTTCAAAAATATCAAATATGCAAATTACAAAATAAACACCAGACCGCATTGGATGAATCCTGGGTACAAAACAAATAGCACAACTATTGTTACTTGACAGAGGACAGATAGAAGGTGTGGAAAAGACAGGAAGTAAAACTGGAAGTTGCAGAGTGTAAGATGTTGAGTTTCTTTATGGGGGTGATGAGGATAAATAGGATGAGAAATTAGTTAATTTGCATTGTTTTAATTAAGGCATTTGTGCTACTGTACTAGGCTTTAACACTGACCGCAGATGATTTCCTCAGCGTTTACCTCCCTGGTGTGATGCATAGAGCCAGCCATGGAAGAGATGAGGCCAAGGGTCGATGTGTGGAGAAATTGAGCTTTATTTCCCACACAGCCATTCAGGACAACCTCTGCAGGAGAGCTCAGGAGATTACACTGGTTTATAGCAAAGGTGTGAGGAGATGATGTGCTGAAACTTACTCCTGCAAATATGAGCCTGCAGGGTTTTAGTGTCCTTGACTTAAAGCTCAAAATGTGGGGATCGCGGATCAGCCGAGAGAGGGTAGGAAGAAATATTCTGTTCACACAATTTATTTTCTACACCCTCTCTTGGAGAGATAGAGCAAATCAAACGGTTACATAGGGAGTTTATTTTCTCAGTTTGACCTCCAGAGCAGCTGCGGTTACTCAAATGTGATTACAATCAAGAGAATCATTTAATTACCGAGAGCAGAGTCGCACCTAAGCTAAAACACAAGGCGAGGTGTGACAGGGAAATCTACGCACATATTCAAAATCTGAGATTTCATTAGATCTTAACAGAACTGACACAGGAAGGTGCACACGCGCTCCGTCTGTGACCAGCATGCAAATCAAAACCGTTTCGCAGCATTTGGGTTCAGCTGCTTTCACTCTTATGCCTCCAAAATTAAATTTGGAGTGGCAAATTGTGTTCAGAGGACGTCCGATTTCATTCTTTGTCTAATTTGATCTCAGTGCAACTCCAGGTGTTCCGTGAAGGCATGCTGAGGTTGGTTAGAGAACGCTAAATGCATTAACATAGCATCATGAAGAGCAAAGAGCACAGCAGACACATCAGAGATGAAGTTGTGGAGACGTTTAAGGCAGGGCTAGATTTACAATCACTATCTCAAGCTTTGAACATAAATGCTGTTCAAATCGTCATCATAAAGTTTAACAAGCACAGCACAACTCCAAAATCTACAAAGACATCTAGCTCGCTTCTGGCAGTGTAGGCATTCATTAGATAAGCAGCCAAGAGGCCAGCAGTAACTCTGGAGAAGCTGCAGAGATCCACAGATTACATGGCAGAATCTATGCTGAACATCCTGTCCCCATGGTGAAACAAGATGGCGGAAGGATCATGCTGTGGGGAGGCCGTTTCATAGCACAGAGGAAAGCTGTCAGAGGTGGTGCAAAGCTGGATAGAGGTAAGGATGGACAAAAAACTGTTCATATTTACCAGGCTGGTAGAGACATAACCAGAAACAATAGAGCTGTAATTGCAGCAAAATGTGGTTTTAGTGCTAACTGAGGAGGGCTTAATAAAAAAATTAATAAAAATGCTAACTTATTTGTAAAGCTTTGAGAAACAATTAGGATTTTCCTTACAGTTAAAACCTGGACTGCTTTGTGCTGGTTTGTCAACTGAAACCCCAGTAAATTTCACTGAAGATTGTGAATATTATATCACTAAACATAATATATTTCAAGGGGTATGAATACTGCTGTAAGGGAGCTATAACCTGCATTTTGCAGGTTCTTGTAAAATAAAGTCTAGGCCTTAAACATCATTTCTTGGCTACAGCTTTAGTCATTATGTCAAAGCGACAGCGCGGCATGGCTTAAATGTCAAAAAGTCTCATATGAGGAAAAAACAGCCTGTCATTTATATCCACCTCTTGTCCATCTCTTCATTCAAGATGTTTATCCAACCGTATGACATTTTGTCACAAAGCCCCTCCTTTTCTTTTAAGGAAGATTGATCTTTTAGAAATTTTCAATCTGCAACCAATCACCGAGGACATGGAAACCATTTTCAGAGCAGTCATTTTTATCCATGGATCCAAGCAGTGCCCGAGGAAAATAAAATATGAAAGAAGAAGAAGAAATAAATACAGAAGCCAGAGTTCTTGCTGGACTGCAGCAAGAAAAGTGTTTCAATAAAACATTTGATGCTCAATATCATTTTCAACAAATATTCCTGATTTTGTTTCTGAACTTTATTAAAACCGCCAAGAAAGTGCAGCAGCTATGCATGACTAAATTAATATAAACTGGCGAAACTCGTTGAATATTTCTGATAACAGCTGGTGGTGCATAAAGGATGTTCACGTGGAAATACAATCGACGGCAGGGCACACTGAGCACACACAGACCTGAAAATGATTGGATGACAACGGGAACAGTAGTGAGCAGTGGACTAAGAGTGAGAATGCAAACTGCAATAATGAACCAAGAAGCAATCCACAGTTTTATTTACATTTTTCAGTTCAATTAAAGCCTAACTAGCTGGCTTGAACAGAGCAAAGACCTGGTGCACTGATTAATGAATGAATGAATAAAAAAGTGCAATATGTATTAATTCAAGTTTTTCTTTAAAGGAAATGTATGTAAACAAGGTTGGTTAATGGTTAAAACCTCAAATTTTATCCTGAAATTAGTCGAGAGTTATTTCTTTGAACACCAGAGCTCACATCTCCGCAGATGAACACCCGACTAAAAATAACCCCGCCATTCCTTCCACTCGGAGGGACTCTCGTTTACAAACATTAGAGCAAATGGGAAAACTGATTATGTGCCCAGGCCAGGGATGATTCAAATGGACAGTAAAAAAAAAAAAAAAAAAAGAGAGAGAGAGAGGGAGAGAGACAACCCCTCAGACTGGGGAAGAATGCAAAAGTGTAGAAATGCCACCAAGGGTACCTGAAGGATCGCTGGGAGCTGTGGGGGTGACATGGAGCCAATTGATACAAGCGCAAACAAACACGACTCCTGTGGCTGAGTACCTGTGCAGCCACAGCCCCCTCATTCATTTCAATACGATCAGTTTGACAGCACAGTGGGCTCGGAGCACAACCATGAGAAAGAAAGAAAAAAAATAGGAAAAACATGTGAGAAAAATCCAGCCAAACCAAAACAAGACGGCAGATTTGGAGAGCGCAGAGAAGGAAATTCATTTCATTTCAGCATCTGCCGCGTAAATGTACGAGTCTGTACTGTACACAAATTTCCTGGGAGGAGTCCCTGGACAGTGTAAAACTGTAATCACCCTTTTCAATTTTGATGGTGACACTTAAGTGACAAGCTAATCATTAGCTAATTGCTTCTGGTAATTAATAAGGTTTATAATTAGAGGGCTGCTGAAGGACGCAAACTTCTGCAATAGAAAAAGATTTTGACTGCGGCAGAAAAAAATGGTGTCAGACGGACAATTAAATTGATGACCGTGACTTTTCTTCTATTACCGTTTGATACAGCACAAGAAGAAATGTATTTAAGCCAACATGAGAAACAGTGGTTCAGACAAAGCAACTGCCGCACGGACTTTTGGTTTCTAAGCTAAATCAGCAGCAAGTTTCAATAAAATCTGCGATGCAGCCAAGTGGAGGAGAGCTAAAGAATCTGTGCAGCCCTGGTTTGGAAGCAGAAACCAGAAACCAGGGAGGCTGAAACAGAGTCGGCGAGCGAACCTGTGAAGAGGCCGATACAGTTACACACATCACAGTCGTCATTCTGCGGCCGACAAAGGCAGTCAAGCTGGAAAAGGGAGTCGTGGTGAAAGGTTAAGGAGGGGGAAGCTGAAACAATGCTGTTTCCAGTTGACACCGATACTTGTCCTTTTTTCCATTTTGCAAGAGACTCTCAACAGCTGCACCTTGATGACCCGAAAACTTTATTTTCTCTGCAGCTCCTCTGGAGTTGACTTCTTTTCTGATTAATGCTATCCTTGCCGTCAATAGCTATATTCTTACTATGTTTAATATCATGCTGTGTTCTTTCCATTTTGAAGTGATTGACTGAGAAGTTCTCTGGTGGATGTTCAAAGTTTGGAATATTGTTCTCCTTTGTCTCCATTTACCAATTAGGTGACTTCTGAATGGGACTGCTTGCACTAGGTTTGTATTCAGGGATAATAATCTAGAGGGATGTCAGAGGGAAAAAGTGGAGGGAGGGGTGGAGAATAAATATATAAAAATAAATTCAAGCCAAACTTTCCATTTGTGTTATGATTCACATAAAATACTCCAAAATACTCCAAAGGTTGTGGTTGCACCATGATGGAATGCAAAATTGCTGCTTTTGCAAGTCTCTACATTTGATTTATTTGGGGATAGTTTCAGAGTCATGGGTTTATTTAAAACAGATTGCATTCCATGTAAAATGTATGTGCAAGAGCAGGAGCCCAACCATTTAGCTTCTGATACTCATATCACGGGAAGTGAGGAAGATCCGATCTTGGTACACAGAACTAGAAAGGAAATGTTACGCAACACACATTACCATCTGCTGCTGTTTTGCTTATCCAACCAAGAGAAGAGAAAAGTTCAGGTATCACACAGAGATGCACTGGTTTATTACACGGCATTAAAAGCGATTTTTACTTAAAGTCATTTTAATCAAAGGTTTAAAGGTTCTATGAAATAATTTATGTATATGGATTTCAAAGAATGGCTCAAATTAAACCGCCGAGTACAACATCTTGCTGCTGACTGAATGAATCAATATTCACAGACTCCGTACTAAAAGAACAATCTACCTATAAACCACTGGCCATAAATGCTGTGTGGGGCATAAAACCGCACAGAAAGAAGGTACCGTTTGGCAGACTTGACTGCCAACTTTAGCTGCCTCCAGGTATCAAATATTCAGTGTTTGGCCGGGGATTGTGGGCTTTGAACGTGCTGTCCTGTGGGACAGGTGGAACACAAACTGCTAATAGCCATCAGGAAACCAAAGAGAGGGAAACAAAGACGGGCTCTCGCGTCATTGTGCACAAGTTTGCACACACAGACGCTCACAAGTGCTGGCTGAGGAGTAAGTGAATACTTTTTTTTTTTTATACGGCCATATCCTGGATAAGTAACTTGACGTGTCACAGCACTAAAAGCACAAGTCTACTTTCTCACAGCAAACAGAAATATTTCACAATTTTATAATGTGACAAAGTCACAGCAAACAGAAATATTTCACAATTTCATAATGTGACAAAGTTCAGTTTCTAATAAGATTTACCAAACAAAATTGAAAACATAGTTGGCCTTTAGACGATATTTTTCAAAGGATTTTGAACACAAACCGTCAAGGATTTAAGAAAACTTCCTGTTGTGGGCTGTTAATGTGGGTAGCCCTACATTTAACAAGCAAATAGAAGTTAAAGTGGAAAGCCACGTTTCTTTGGCAAGTTATTTCTTGGTATACCTGGATTAAAACATTTAAAAACTTTATATTTGCAATGGAACAAGAAACAGAATTGGAAACCCAATTTTAGAGGCGAAAATGAAAGCTTGACATTTCTCAAGCTACCTTTAGCAGCCATTCGGAAATGCCTTAGTGCCTGCTCATCCCTGCACTATAAACCTGCTTTACTTGGGGCAATTTTGTGCAGGAAAGCATTGCACATTTTCCAGTGTTGCTGTTTGTTGGCTTTAGAAGAGACACACTGTTACTGATAGAAATATTTGTGCAACTTACCATTTTCTGAAGCATTATCAAGACACTTTAATTTACAAGCTGCTGGTGTACAACCTCTTTTCTCTTAGGAAATTATTTATGCAGATACTTCGAGCTCTGTCTTAGCACATAAGGAACATCAAGCAGCTGAGCTGTCAATTAACTCACGGACAAATGGATTTTAGAAAAACAGCAAGAAGCAGTATGTGGAAACGAAATCCAATTGAGCTGACTTGGCAATAAAGCATCTTGAGAAAAAGCAGTGTGAAAAAGTTGCTAAGGATTTACTGCGGGCCATTGCACCCAATATGCAGGCATTTGAATGCTTATAAACATTGTAATAGTCCGATGTTGTTTAATTATGAAGAACACAGCCAACAAATTATTCAGCTGCAGTGAACGCCTAACAGACAAGTTGAACGAAACAGGATCAATGCAGGCTTTAAAGGCTTAGCAAAGCTTAGTTAGTGCAGCAACAAACTTTCACTAGTTATTTTTATTTTTAAACAAGTAATGGGACACAATTAGGAGGGCAAGTCCTGTTATCTAAAATAGTTTGCCTGTACAAGTGCACACACTGATCCTGATGAGGGGAAGAATGATGCATTGCAGATGTTTAGGCGTTTGACAGCCAGGCTCCTGGGGGAGGAAGCAACGCGTAAAGAGGTGGATTTAAAGAAAAGAATCCTATTGACCCAGAGTAAATGACGTACTTAAGTAGTGAAGAGATGTTTGAAAGAATTGCATTGAACAACCGAAAGGTATTGATTGGATCACAAACTGACCCTGAAAAGGGTCTTCAGATAGCCAAGCTTCAGGAGATCGACATGATCTTGACGGATGCCAGCAGCTCCAGCTGCTCATGTGTCATGGTGGCCATGCTGCAGATGCCGGAGGAGATGAAGATTCGTCTTGGTGCGTGCGGCCAATATAGCTTTCTGCTTTTCAAAAGGGCTGAAAATGTGCTGACACTGCTGTTTGGATTTATAACCTGAAAACATGTGCATCTGTAATTTGTTTCCCCGACTCCTCGACGTTCAAAAACCTCAAGGTCCGCCTGTGCCGCAGCAGTGGGATGAATACCAATGATTGCCTGATGCAGTCTTTATTAATCGGCTTTTCTGTAAATCTGTTTTCATCATTAAGTCATTTCCTGTGCTCACTGAAGATGTCTGATGAATTCCTCCTATTGATTTTACATCAGGATGACGACCGTGCACACGAGAATAACAATGACAGGAGCAAACATTTAACATGCATGTTGTTCATATGTGTTTAAGTAAAAGGAGGAGATGTGACAGAAACTAAATCTGGTCATGAATGTGTGTCCATTGGTTTTGAACACTAATTGATCAATGACAGTAATAGAGATGTTCTAGGACAGTGAACACTGTAATTACCTCACCCCCCCAGTCTGGTAACCGACTTCATCCATTATTCTTGTCCATTGGTCACCCAGATACAACCGTTCCTGCTTCACTCTGGTCAAACTCCATTTATATCAATCTTTACACTCAAAAAATGATGTTTTATAGATAAATGAAACTGCCCTCATGGAGACCATAAACTAAATGAGAGGTTCTGGGTTTGATGGCGGTGGAGGGTTTCCCCCACAGAAATGTTTTTCTAAAGCATTTTTGCAGCGAGAATCACATTGGGTTATGTACTTGAATTTGACTATATCATTGCAATAAGATTAACTATATTTTTTGATTGCCCTAAAAACCAAATGACAACCGTTGGTTAAATAAAGGGCCCTAAAATTTTTGCAGTAAGTGAACAGAGTCAGTAGTGGCTAAATGTTGCCACATTAGTCCTGAATTTTCCTGAAAATCCCTCTGGGAATGGGGCATCCAGTCTACTGTAACACCACAACTTAAATTAAATATTGATTTTGTGTTTGGGTATTAGTTGGAACCAGTTATCTTGTAAAGTCCATTGAAATCAAATTAGTTTTAATTTGGTGCTATATAAACTGAATCTAGGTAAGAGAGATTCAACTTTTATTAAAACTGTTTAGTCAAAATGTAAATATGCAGCAAATCAGAATTTTTGACTTATGGGCACAAATGTAAACCCATATAAGAATGTATTAGTCTTTAAAGTTTGGTACTTTGGGACACAATCAACTTTGACAGATATTTGATTGTTTTAGAGAAATACAACCCCCCAGAAGGAGGTACATTTTTCTGACTCATGCCTTGAACAGCGTTAGTCCCAGGGGAAATGTTGTTCAGTCTCATATTTTACAGGATCAATAATTAATAGCTAATGAAACGTCCAAGAGAACACAGATTTACAGAAAAGGAGGACAAACTAATTTCACATTTCACAGCAGGAGGTTTGAAATTATCCATATAAATTTGTGCAGAACACAAACGATTATTTATTTGTTGGGACTTTCAATATGACTCAAAATGATCTGCTGATATCCATGAAGACAAGCTATGAGGAATATATTGTGAACAATTTATTTTGAGCCATGCTGCATTAATATGATTGGAGGTCTTGTATTCATTTTGTCTTACTATCCATTGTGGGAACTTATTTCATCCTCTCCTATTTCCTCCCTTCTCTGAGGTCAAGGAGACTTAAGAAAATAAGCCACAGCTGAGTTCAAATAACCTGACTCACTTTAGATTAGTTCTGCAACCAAAACAGTGTTGATGGGGGAGGCAGCCTTAGATAAAAGTCTTTTAAATTTCTGCATCCAAGGTAGGCAAATCCACATTTTAATATGGTTCAGTTTATTTAGCACTAAATAAACTGAACCAGTTTGTTTAGTTTTGCTAAACTACAACAAAGGTTGTAGTTTAGCAAAACTACAACATGTAGTTTAGCAACACTACAACACAAAAGAAAACATTACAAAACTGGAACCT